>JAEHOD010000118.1:102500-213489 GCA_016834595.1 Chlamydomonas schloesseri | reverse complement strand
ACACACACACACACACCACCACACACACACACACACACACACACGTACACACACACACACACACACACACACACACACACACACACACACACACTGCCACCGCCAGTGCACCCTCATCCTCATCCTCACCCTCATCCTCACCCGGACCCGCAGCCGACACGCGCACGACAGCCCCCACACGACAGCCCCCTACGCCCCGTCGCCTCCCACACGACAGCCCCCTACGCCGCCTCCCTCCACGTCGCCTCCCTCCCCCCGTGCGCTTCCCAGCTGCAGCGCAGTCGTGTTCGCATTTTGTTTCTCACCGGGATTGTTTACCAGTAACCCAACAACCCCCCCCCCACACACACACACCTCCCCACACCTCCCCTCCCCACGCCACGCCCCCGCCCCGCCCACCTGCGCGCGCACGGCGCCGCTGCCCGCCGCCACCACGCAGCCGTAGTTGAAGGCGAGGTAGGCCTCGGCGCCGGTCAGAGTGCTGAGCGTGCCCTTGAAGAAGCCGATGGTGGGCGGGTAGGCGATATTGAGGCGCGTGAGGATCACGAAGTGCTGAGCGTGGATGATGATGACCTGTGTGTGTGTGGTGGTGGTGGGGAATGGGATGCGGAGGGGGAGGGTAGTGGGGCGTGGCAAGGTGGGGGGCGGTGTGTGTGTGTATGTGTGTGTGTGTGTGTGTGTGTGTGTATTCCCTTCCCCTATCCAACAAATGAATTAAGACCAAGGGCCCCGAGGGCCCCCCACCTCATCCCAGTGCAAAGCGCGAGCGCCGAGCGTAGACCCCCAGTCTCTCGGGTGAGGGTGAGGGTGAGGGTGTGTGTGTGTGTGTGCCCTCAGCTTCCCCCCGACCCCAACACCCCCTTCTCTTGGTCGTTTCGCAATGGTTTCTGGAATGAACTACCCCCACCCCCACCCTCAGCTCCCCCACCCCACCCCAACACCCCCACCCCACCCTCAGCTCCCTACCCCTCTTCTTTTCCCTAGACCCCTGACCCGTGCCCCTGCCGCCCCCGTGCCGCCCTGCTCACGCCCTCCCCCATTCCCCCGGGAGTCCCCTAGTGCGGGGGGACGTCCGGGCTGGCAGTGTTTGTGGGGAGCCGTACGCGGCCCGCACACTGCTTGCCGCACTTCAACGCTGCTAACCTCCCTCATCGCCCGCACCATTGCCTACCCCATCCCTGGTACTTCGCACTTAATCCGCCCCTCTCCTTGCCCGCCCCTCTTTTGCCGCCTGAGCTCGTGTGTGCATAGTCTGTGCTGTCTACTTCCTTTTTCCTTCTACCGCCGCGCCTCGGCCCCTTCACTGTGCCTTGCCCTTTCGAACCCTGCTTCTTCCCTTGTTCACATGTCACGCTTCTGGCCCGGCGCGTGCTACCTGGCGTCGGGGCTGCTTTCCTGGTCGCCAGGTAAGTCGTGGTGTTTGCTTCACTGCCTGTGCGTGCCTTGTCTGTGTCTGGCCGCCGAGCTCGGGTGGCATCTCTAGTCGCCGGCGCACTCCACACGTCTTCTTCGGCTGCTTCAACCTAACGAGTATTTCGTTGTATCACCTTAACTGCACTACTCAACTCCGCTTCCTTTAGATTGGTTTAGTTTGGGCTGGTAACCACAATCCCCCACCCCACCCCCGGTCGTCATTAACTTAAATGCATGGAACCCCCACCCTCAGCTCCCCCACCCAAACACCCCTCACCAGCCCACCCTCAGCTCCTCCCCCACCCCCACCCCCACCACCCCAGCCCAGCCCAGCCCCTACCTTGAGTATGTCTCCGGTGCTGGCCTCGTTCTCGTCCTCGGTGATGTCCATGTTGGCAAACACCGTGTACAGGATGAGCAGTAGGTTCACGCCGAACGCCAGCAGCCCCAGCCCGATGGTGCGGTCCAGCGGCGGGCAGCTGTTGCAGTCAAAGTCGGCGTTTATCACGTAGCCGGGCGCGCAGGCGGCACACAGGTTGCCCGTGTAGCCGGGCGCACACAGCATGTCGGAGTACAGCACCGCCGCCGGCGCCGCCGCCGGCGCCGTTGTGGTGCTAGTAGTGCTACTGCCGCTGCTGCTGGTTGTGGTGGTGCTGCTGCTGCCGGTGCTACTGCCGCCAGCGATCCCTGCTGCCGTGGCCGCGCCGCCGCCGCCGTCGCCGTCGGCCCACAGCAGGCACGGGCCCGGCTGCTGCTGCCGCTCCCCGTCATCCTCCCCGCTGGCGGCTGGTGTCGAATTGCTGCTACTGCTGCTGCTGCTGCTGCTGCTGCTACTGCCGTTGGCGTAGCTGTAGCCGCTGCTGCTGCTGCCGCCGCCGGCCCGCCAGCGCGCCAGCACGGCGGCGCCGGGCACGGCACTGGCGTACCACTCGCGCTGGCACGCCACCAGCGCGCGCGTGCGGCTGTCGGTGTAGGCTAGGTCAGTGTTGAAGGAGCCGGCGGCGGCGGCGGCGGCGGTGGTTGCGCCGTCGCTGTTGCAGGCGGCGGGGTTGGGGCAGCGGTGGATGCGGCTGCTGTTGGCGGCGGAGTGCCAGAAGCCGGGGGCGGGCACAACCACCTGGGAGTGGGGGGTGGGGGTGGGGGAGGAGGGCGAGTGTGGGGGGAGGAGGTGACCGGTGCAGGTGACCAGTCGATGGAGGGGACAAGTAAAGGATGGGGGCGTAGCAGCTGTTAGTAGCGTGCGGGGGGAGGGGATCCCGCGACCACCCGCATTCCAAACCCAGGCGCAAACACTGGACGCAATCAAAGGACACCACGACTAGACCGCAGACCGCAGGCCGCCAGCACCACCATCGACCTCACCAAACGCAACACACCCAACTTACCGCGCCGCCGGGGCTACGTGTTGCAGGAGGCGCACGTGTGCGTGTGTGCGTGTGCATGCCGGCGAGGGGCAAACCAGGTAGGGCAGCAGAGGCGGCGGGTCAGCAGGGCGGGAGTGCACGGGTGGGAGCGGCAGGCGGGCAGGACACGACACGCGAGGCGCCGGGAAGTAAGGGGAAGCAAGGCTGCACCTGGGCCTTGATGAGGAGCAGTGGGACAGCGGTGTGTGCGTGTGTGTGTGTGTGTGTGTGTGTGTGTGTGTGTGTGTGTGTGTGTGTGTGTGTGTGTGTGTGCCCCGACAAAACAAACGGCCACCCAACAGCAGCAGCGGAACCAGCAGCAGCAGCAGCAGTATGATGCACGCACGCACGCACACACGCACGCACGCAGGCACGCACGCACGCAGGCACGCACCAGAAGGCGTTGTCGGGGCAGTTCATGCAAAACGACGAGCTCCCCGCCTCTGCCACCGCCCGCACCGCAGCCGCCGTCAGGTTGCCGCCGCCGCCGCCGCCTGCTGTCCCGTCGCCTGCACGGCCCGAGCCCAAGCCTGCCCCTGCGCTACTGCCGCTACTGCTACTGCTGCTATTGCTGCTGCTGCCGTTGCCGTACGCAGTGGCAGGGGCGTAGGCGGAGGAGGAGGGGGGCGAGGCGGGTGTGTAGAAGGCGGCGTAGGCGGGGCGGAGGTCTGGCAGCAGCCCCACCTGCCCCGGGTCGCAGGAGCGGCAGGACGTCCAGCTGGCCACGCCGCCCAGCGCCGCCGGCCGTGGGTCCAGCGTCTGACCCAGCCGGCAGGGCTGCAGCGCCAGCGGCAGCGCCAGCTCCTGGACCTGGGTGGAGGGACACGGGAAGTGGGGTGGGCGTGGAGGGACACGGGTAGTGGGGTGGGGCCGTGGGGCCGTGGGTAGCGTACTCCAGAAACCAACGGGTGGTTGTTGCGTCCCAATGGTGGGTGGGGTGTGTGTGTGTGTGCGTGTGAGGTGGTGGGCGTGGGTGTTGCATTGGTTCGTGGCAACGCGCAGCAACACAGCAACACAGCAACACAGCGCCGGTCAGAGCGCCGCCCCTTCAGGGTCCGCAAAGGCTATGAAAACCAAACTGACCGCCCTTATCCCCCCCCCCCAGCCAGCCACACAGCCACCGCCCCCCGCCCTCGCCTATGTGTGCACACCCACCCTCCCCCTGCTGCCCCCCCCCCCCCCGCTGCCCCTCCTGCCCCCTTGCCCCCCCCCTTGCACCTACCGTGTACTCCAGCCCCGACACGTTGACGTACAGCCCGTACAACCCCGGCCACCCCCGCAGCACCAGCCGGCCCCAGGTGGCGGCGCCGCGCGCCAGCGTCAGCGTCAGCGCGCCGCCCGCCTGCCGCCGTGTCAGCGCCGCCGCCGCCGCCACCGCCACCGCATCCGCGCCGCCGCCGCCGCCGCTGGCACCCGCCGCGTCCACGCTCACAAACTGCGGGTCGCACCAGGCCGGCAGCGGTGCGGCGGAGATACTGCCGCTGCTACTGCCGCTGCTACTGCCGCTGCTACTGCCGCTGCAGAGGCGGTCCAGTTCGGCTAGGCTGATGTTGCGGAGGCTGCTGCTGCTGGCGGCGGCTGTGGTGGCGGCGGCGCCGCCGGGGGGCGGCTGTGGTGGCAGCGCGCGGACTGTCAGGCTGGCGGTGTAGGGGTAGGCGGCTGTGTGTGGGGTGGGGGGTGGGGGGTGGGCGCCGAGGCAGGTGGGGTGGGGTTGAGGGGCGTGGCAGGTGGTCAGGGCACAGGGGATGCGGCGGATGGATGGCTGTGTGTGGTGATGCGACCTGCAACACAGATGTAGCACATATGCATATGTAGCACACACCATCTCCCATCATGGCCGCACCCCCCACCCCAGCCCCCCCCGCATGCACGCACACACGCACCCACCCGAGGTGACGTCGCGGCCGTTGACGTCCACCAGCTGCACACTCAGCGACACCGGCACCTCCACAGGCACACTCAGCCCGCCGCCGCCGCCGCCGCCGCCCGCCTGCGCCGTCGCGTCGCACAGCTGCTGCTGCTGCTGCTGCTGCTGCTGCTGCTGCTGGCCCGCCGCCACAGCATCAGCTACAGCCGGCGCTGCAGCACCGGCGCCACCACCGCCGCTGCTGCTGCTACTGCCGTCGCTGCCGGCTGCCACCACAAACTCGCAGGGCGCCAGCAGCCGCAGCCGCACGGGCGGTAGCTCCAGGAAAGCCCCACCGGCACCGCCACTGCCGCTGCTACTGCCGCTGCTACTGCCGCCCTGCGCGTCAGATCCCTGCGGCGCGCGGGTGCACTGCAGCAGCGCCGCCACGACGTCGACAGCGCCCTGAGCCGCCAGGGCCGCAGCCGCCGCCTCGGCTGCGCCTGTTGTGTCGCTACTGCTGCTACTGCTACTGCTACTGCTGCTGCCGCCGCCGCTGCTACTGCCGTAGTCGCAGGCGGGCAGCACTGCGGACATGGCGGGGTCCAGCAGCCACAGCGGCGCGGCGGAGGCCTGCGGGCAGGGGGCAGGGGGCAGGGGGAAGCGCACAAGTCATGGAAATGCGTGGCAATCAAACTCAACTCAACTCAACACGTGCCCTAGACCACATCTCTTCCTTTGACATGCCGTGGCGTCTCTGCTGTGGCCGTCCCACCCCACCCATGACCCACCCACCCACCCACTGCCACCCACCCACCTGGCCGTCCTCCGCGCTCAGCGGCAACGCACTGTCGCGCACAAGCAGCGGCGCGCAGGAGTGGGGGGTGGGGCCGCCGCCGCCGCCGCTGGGCCCGCCAGCACCTACAGCGCCTGCAGCGCCCAGCGCCCGCAGCAGCGCCACCGTGGCATTGAAGGTGTCGGTGGTGTTTGTGTAGGGGGGCGGCAGTGTGGCGGGCGCATCGTCGCTATTACTGGCGCCGCCAGCGGCAGCGGCAGTAGCACCGGCAGTAGCAGTAGCAGTAGCAGCAGCAGCAGGTGTAGCACCGGCCAGCTCCAGGAGCGCACTGCTCGCAGCCAGTGCCTGCGCCAGCCAGCCACTGCTACTGCTGCCACTGACACCGCCACCGGCACTGCTACTGCCACTGACGCCATCGGCACTGCTACTGCCATTCCACCACGACGACTGCTGCTGCTGCTGCTGCTGCTGCTGCTGCTGCTGCTGCTGCTGCTGCTGCTGGGTGGTGGTGCGGGCGGGGCAGCTCTGTGTGGACGCCAGGGCCGCCCCCGACAACGCGCGGTTCGCGCCACCAAAGGCGCAGCCCACCACCGCCAGCGCCACCCCGTCGCCCACAAACAGCCCGCCGCCACGCCCCACGGTGCGGGCAGCAGCTGCATCGCTGCTACTGCCGCTGCCGCTGCTACTGCCATCCGCTGCGGCTAGGGCGCCGTAGTCCACCAGCTGCGCCAGCTGCGTGCGGCCCGGCACGGCGCTGTTGCCGTCCAGGCGGGTGCCCAGCAGCAGCGCCACCGTCGCCGTCGCCGTCGCCGTCACACCACTACTGGCGGGGGCGGGGGCGGGGGCGGGGTCTGGGCTGGAGGAGGAGGCGGCGGGCTGGGCTGAGGCGGTTGCGGCCTCGCCAGCCAGCAGTAGCACCCGCCGGCGGCGGCCGGCTGCTGTAGCAGCAGCAGCAGTAGCATCGCTGCCGCTGCTGCCGCCAGGCCCAGACCCAGACCCAGACCCAGACCCAGACCCAGACCCAGAACCAGAACCAGAACCAGCCGCCGCCGCCGCCGCCGCCGGCGCCGAAGACAGGTACAGTCCGGCGCCCACCAGCGCCTCATTGTCGGCCACCACGCAGCCCTCCAACACAGCCAGGCCGCACCCAGCCACCGCGCCGCCGCCGCCGCGGCCCGACGCGGCGCGCCCGCCCGCCAGCGCCGTGCCCCGCAGCCGCAGCGCCGCGCAGCCCACCGCGGACAGCCCGCCGCCGCTGCCGCCGCGCGCCACGTTGGCGCGGAAGGCGCAGCCCTCCGCCGCCAGCGAGCCGAGCGGACCCACGTGCAGCCCGCCGCCGGCGCCGCCGGCCTGGTTGCCGGTCAGGGTGCTGCGGGACAGGCTCAGCAGGCCCGCGCCGCCGCCGCCGCCAGCCGCCGCGGCGATGGCGCACCAGCCGCCGCCGCCGCCGCGACCACCAACAGTCCCCACCGGCGGCGGCAGCTGCGAGTAGCTGAGGCCTCCGCCGTCCTCCGCGGCGCTGTTGGCGCTCAGGCTGCAGCCGTCCAACGCCGCCGCCGCCCCCGCCGCCAGCGCCAGCCAGACGCCGCCGCCCGAGCCCGCCGCGCTGCAGCCCGTGAAGGAGCTGTTCGCCAGGGCCGCCCAGCTGCTGCTACTGCCACTACTGCTACTGCTGCTACTGCTACTGCTGCTACTGCCGCTACTGCCGCTGCTGCTGGTGTCCAGGGAACTGAGCAGCTCCAGCAGCAGCGCGCCGCCGTCGCCGTCGGAGCGGCTGCGTGTGAAGTGGGTCCGGGCCAGGCGCACGCCCTGCGCGCCGCCCGCCGCCCGCACCATGACGCCGCCGCCGCCGCCCGGCCCGCAGGAGGTGTCGACGAAGGCGCAGTCGGACACGTCCAGCAGCAGCGGCGGGGGCGGGGGCGGGGGCGATGTGGTGGTGGTGGTGGTGGTGTTGGTGGTGTTGGTGGTGCTGAGGGTGGTGCTGAGGGTGGTGCTGAGGGTGGTGGTGCTGAGGGCGGTGGCGGACAGCAGTGCACCAGGGCCGTGCAGCCCCCAAGGCGCCGCCGCGCAGTTGCCGCTGTCACCGCTATCACCACCACCACCACCACCACCAGCGCCGCCGCCGCCGCCGCCACCACCACCGGGCTGCAGCAGGAGGCTGCGCCGCCTCGAGGAGGAGGAGGGAGAGGCCGCTGCTGCCGCGGCCGCCGCGCCCGTGTCGGCACCTGTGTCAAACCAGGAGGTGGCAGCAGCAGCAGCAGCAACAGAAGTAGAAGAAGAATGTTTTACATCACCTATGTTTGCCACACACACACACCATACAGCCTATAGCCTTTCAAGCCAGCGAGCTGCTTTCACTTCATTGATGATTACGTGTACCGTATATACCGTAGAGTGCTCACCCGGTGGCTCACCCGCCTCACCCACACCGCCGCCGCCATCCTCCGCCGCCCGCAGGCTGCCCCACACCGCCACCGCGCCGCCCGCGCCCGCCGGTGCGGCGCTGCCCTCGAAGCGGCACCGCGCCAGCCGCAGCGCGCACGCGAACGCCGCCACGTCGCCGCCGCTGCCGCCGCCCCCCAGGTTACCCCGGAAGGTCACATCCTCCGCAGCCAGCGAGCACTGCTGCCGCACGTCCCCCTGGCCTGCTGTTGAGGACTGCTGCCGCACGTCCCCCTGGCCTGCTGTTGAGGACTGCTGCTGCTGCTGCTGCCAAATGAACACCACGCCGCCATAGCCCAGGAAGCCGCTGACGGCCGACTGCTGCCGGGTGGCGGACAGGTAGCGCAGCCAGGCGCCGCCGCCGCCGCCGCCGCCGCCGCCTTGCTGCTGCTGCTGCTGCTGCTGGTCCCGGCCCGCGCGGTTGGAGTCGAACACGGAGCCGCCGCTGATGCGCACCGCCAGACTGCCTGCCAGCCTGGCGGTGCCTGCCGCCGCCGCCGCCGCCGCCGGGGCTACTGCTGCTGGGGCTACTGCTGCTGGGGCTACTGCCACCGGGGCTACTGCTGCTGGGGCTACTGCTGCTGGGCCCAATGTGCTGTTCGCACCGCTGGCGGTGGAGGCAGGTGCTGCTGCTGCTGCTGCAGATACGGCGGCGGCGGCGGCTGCGGGGGCTGCTGCTGCGGATACGGCGGCGGCGGCGGCGGCGTCGTTGATGACGTAGAGCACGCCGCCGGCGCCGCCCGCAGCATTGCCTACAAAGGACACGCCCTGCACCTCCACCTCCGAGCGGCTGCAGCCGCCGCCGCCGCCGCCGCCGGCTGTTGACGACGACCACGACGACGACGGCGCACCGGGGCCGGCGGCGCTGGTGGTGGTGCTGCCGGTGCTGCTGCCAGTGCCAGTACCAGTGCCAGTGCTGGTGCTGGTGCTGGTGCGGATGTAGATGACGCCGCCATCCATGTTGGCCCGGTTGTCATGTATGCTGGCGTTGACCAGGAGCAGCCGGCTCACAACCACCCCGCTACTGCCGCTACTGCCGCCATCACACGTTGCCATGCCGCTGCCGCTGCCGCTGGTGCTACTGCCACTGCCACTGGGACTGCTGCTGCTACTGCCGCCGCCGCCTGCAGGGACGCCGTCCCCGTCTTCTTCTTCAACAGTGCCGTCGGTGGTGGTGGTGGTGGTGGGGGTGTACGTTGAGGAAAGGAGCAGCACGTTGGACTCCTGTGTGGGTGTGTGGGTGTGTGGATGTGGGTGTCACGCCACGTCACGTCACGTGCGGACGGCCGCCGCAATGTCAATCGGTGGCCACCAACGGGGTGTCGCGGGGACGACAACGGCGTGGTGGCTGGGGGGGGTGTGTGGGGGGGGGCGTGGGCCGGGCACTGTGCGTCACGTGCGGGTGGGCAGCCGCCGTGCCCGCCCCACGCACCGTGCCCTACCGTCGTCCGCGCCATTCGTGCGCGTTCACGTGCGACCCCCTGCCCCCCGCCCCCCGCCCCCCCGGCCCCCGCCCCCTCCCTGAGGGCGCTGCTTCACTCGCTCGTGTGCACCTACCTACCTACCTACCTACCTACCTACCTACCTACCTACCTACCTACCTACCTACCTACCTACCTACCTACCGAGTCTGCAGGCACGCACGCGTGACCACTCGCGACACTCGGCCACTACCCAGCTACCCACCTGGCCTCGCACCTACGTACACACACACACACACACACACACACACACACACACACCCGCCACACCCACCTGGGACACGTACAGCACCCCGCCCGAGCCGCTGAGCGCCACGTTGCCGTCCGCCTCACTGCCGCCGCCCACCGCCAGCAGCGCCGGCAGCCGCTCCAGCGCCAACACGCCGCCGTGCACCCGCGCGCTGTTGCGCCGCAGCACGCAGCGCACCAGCTCCAGCGACGAAGACGACGTCAGCTGCTGCTGCTGCTGCTGGCTGGTGGTGGTGGCGGCATTGGTGGTGGCGGCATTGTTGGTGGTGGAGCCGCTGGTGGTGGGCGCTGCAGCCGCAGCAACGGCGGCGGTGGTGGTGCCGTCACCCGCTTCTCCCCCTCCCCCTACGGTCCCGCCGCCGCCGCCGCCGCCGCCGCCCGGCGCGGCCAGCACTCCGCCGTTGCCGGTGGTGGCGGTGTTGCCTTCCACCAGGCAGCCCTCCAGCCGCAGCCGCCCGAACTGGATGACGCCGCCGCCGCCGGCACCGCCGCCGCCGCCGCCCTGCGCCCCCGCCCCGCCCTGTTGCGCGACATGCAGCAGCCCGCCCTCGCCGCCGCGGTTGCGCAGCAGCGCGCTGTCGACCATCGTGCCCGCCCGCACCGCCGCCGCCACCGCCAGCGCGCCGCCGCGCAGCCGCGCGCTGTTGCCGGCCAGCGTGCTGTTCACCACAAGCAGCGAGGAGACCCATCCCGCCGCATACAGCAGCCCACCGCTGGATCCAGCCGCGTTGGATCTCAGAACCGCGCCGCCGGTCAGCTCCAACGCAGACAGCTCGGTGCCGCCCACGAACCACGCGCCACCGGCGCCGCCGGCCGTGTTGTTGGCCACGGTGGCGCCGTCACCCACTCGCAGCAGGCCCACGTCGCCGCCCACCCACAGCGCGCCGCCGCCGACGGAGCCGGCGGCGGCGCCGCCGCCACTGGCGGCGGCGGCGGCGGCTGGCGCCGCGTTGTCGGCCAGGGCGGTGCCGGCGCCCGCCACCAACGCGGCGGTGAGGTCGCCGGCGACGCGGATGGCCCCGCCGGCGCCGGTCCGGGCGGTGTTGCGGCGCAGGGCGGCGCCGGCGGTGAGGGACAGGCGGGTCATGGCCTGGGCCACCGCCACGGCCTGCGGGAGCAGCGGGGTGGGGGGTGGGGGGAGGGGGGTGGCAGTGACAGTGGCAGTGGGTGCAGGGGGAGGGTGGGAGGGGAGGGCGCGTGGGGGGGGGTGCAGGGGGGCCCAGGAGTGCCAGCTTCGTGCAGCTGGGAGGGAATGGGCCGAGCCCCAGTATAGACATAGGATGGGTGGCTACTTCAAGTGAATGAGCTGCAGGCCCGTGCCGACGAAGCGCGAGCTCGGGGCTTGGGACTCGGTCAGCACAAGGCACGCGTGTGTCCGAGTCCCACACGCCCGCATCCACTTGAGCCCCTTGCTGCCCCTGGCTGCCAATCCCAAGCACCCTTTAGCGCTGTCTACCACGCTGCTTCAGGCACCCCCATGATGCCCGGCACTCCTGGGGCTAGGCGCGGGGTGGGAGCGACCCCGGGGCTCCTCTCCAGGGCATCCAGGAGGGCATGGCTGAGCAAGTCGTCGAAAACTCTTCGGGGGGGGGGGGCGGGGGGGGTTGTGGTTACCAGCCCAAACTAAACCAATCTAAAGGAAGCGGAGTTTAGCAATGCAGTCAAGGCGATACAACAAAGTACTCGTTAGGTTGAAGTAGTCGAAGAAGACGTGTTGGGTGCGCCGGCGACTAGAAATGCCACCCGAGCTCAGCGGCCAGGCACAGACAAGGCACGCACAGGCAGCAGGGCAAAAACCCAGGCGACCAGGGGGGGGCTCAGCCCAAAATTGAAGCCAACGATGCAGCACTGGGCCAGACACAGACTGCGCGCTGCACCTCCCTCCCTGGTCCCCCAGGGTTCTCTTGGTCGTTTCGCTTTTGGTTTCTGGAATGAACTATCCCCCCCCTTGGTTTCTGGAGTCAACTCCCCCCACCCCGCCCCTGACACCGTCTCTCACGCCTATTCCAGCTCATCCCTTCATGCCCCGCTACTCATGCCGCCGCCGCCGCCGCCGCTCACCCCGCCGTCGCCGCCGGCCACGTTGCCCTCTGCCGCGCTGCCGCCGCCGCTCAGCTCCATCGCCCCCAGCCACTGCTGCACGTACACCGCGCCGCCGTCGCCGCCCGCCGCCGCGTTGGCCCGCAGCGCCCCGCCGCCGGTCAGCGCCAGCGACTGCAGGTCGCCCTGGCAGTTGAACACTGTGGCGTGTGGGGAGGTGTGTGTGGGCGTGTGTGTGGGGGGGGGGGCTGGGGGAGGCGTGTGTGTGGGGTGGGGGGGTGGGGGGGGTGGGGGGGGGGCCAGGGTGGGGTTGCCTGCATATAAGATTAAGAAGAGAAGGCTTGGGGCGCGGGGGGGCCGGGGGGGGGGCAGGTGGCAGGTGGCAGCACGTGGCAGGCAGGGCGCCACGCGGCGTGTGACGACCCAGCCACAGGGTACGCGGGGCACGCGGGGTACGCGGGGCGAGGTGGTGGGAACGCACGTACACTGCGGGGCGGGGTGGCAGGTGTATCAAGGGGGGAGGGGGGGAGGGGAAGCCACATGGCCCGGGAGGGGGGGCTGCCCGGGCAAACCCCACGACGGGGGGCAGCTGGCTACTACAGGCCGATCTGCTGACATGACGATGCCCCGATCAAGTCCTCCTCCTCCTCCTCCTCCTCCTCCTCCTCCTCAGCTCACCGCCGCCGTCGTGGGCCGCCACGTTGCCCTCCGCCGCCGCGCCGTCGCTGAACGTGACGGAGGCGATGCGCTGCCCCACGTAGGCGGCCTGGGGGTGGGGGGGGGCAGGTGGGGGCCAGGTGGGTAGGTGGTGGGTAGGTGGTGGGAATGGGGGTCAGTCAGGGGTGGGTGGGTGGGTTGCAGGGGTGCGTGTAGCGTGGGTGGGTGGGTGCCGAGTTCCAGGGCAGAGGTAGGGCGGGGGCGGCACGTGTGTGGCACTTGGGTGGCACGTGTGCAGTATAGTAGGTAGCATGGAGGCGCGGGAGCTGACAGAGGGCAGGGGGCAGGGGGCGGCCTGGCCCCGGCCCCGGCCCCGGCCCCGGCTCGCACAGCCCCCGCACGGCCCTCGGCCCCTTTTTCTCCCCTACTCCCCACAGCCCCCCACAGTCCCCACAGTCCCCACAGTCCCCCACAGTCCCCCACAGTCCCCCACAGTCCCCCACAGTCCCCCACAGTCCCCCCCTGTACGCATGTCCCCTCCGCGCTCACCCCTCCGTACGCCGCCCGGTTGCCCGCCAGCGCGGTGCGGGGCCCCGCGGCGGTCATGGTCTCCAGCAGCGCGAAGACGTAGAAGGCGCCGCCGTAGCGCGCGGCGGTGTTGCCGGCCACGGCGCCGCCGTCGCTGAGCGCCAGGCGCCGGATCTGTAGCAGACACACCGCGCCGCTGGGCAGTGGTACGTAGGCGGGATGGAGGGGGAGGGCAGGGGAGGGGAGGGGAGGGGAGGGAGGGAGGGGATTACACGCAGTAGAGAGTTAGGAGGGGAGCGGAGGGGAGGAGAGGAGGAAAGGAGGAGGGGAGGGGACAGGGAGGGAGGTTGCGTTTTACGTCATTTCATGTAAGAAAGAAACAAGCGGGCTTGCCGTAACGAGGCTTTGGGTGCGGGCACGGTGTGTGTGTGTGTGTAAATACCAGCCCAATTTGGCGAGGCGCAAGGATATGTAGCGAAATGCAGCAGGGGGAGGACAGGGCAAGCCGGGGCATAGTGTGTGTGTGGGGGGGGGGTTGGTTGGTGCAGCGGTCTTGGTGATGACAGGAGTGAGTGACAGGAGCAGCACGCCAGGAACTCATACCGATGGCCGTCGGTGTTGTCGCGCCGACCAGCAGCTCCAGCTCCACAGTAGCCCGTTTGCTGATGCCTAAACCTAAAGAATGCGTATATTTTCGAGTAGCGCGTGTGCGCGTAGAAGCTATTGTGGGGGGGGTTGTGGTTACCAGCCCAAACTAAACCAATCTAAAGGAAGCGGAGTTGAGTGGGGGGTGGTGGGGGGCGGGGGGGGTGTTGTGGTTAGCAGCCCAAGCAACTAAACCATTTGGTGTTGTGGGGGTTTGTCGCGTGTTCGTGTCGCGTGTCGCGTCGCGTTTACAAGTCCCCAGGCTCCCCTAGCACGGCCCAGGCTCCGTAGCACGGCCCCTACGCACGGCCCGTTGTTGGCCTCACCCGTTGCCGGTGGTGGCGGTGTTGTTGGCCAGCACCGCCTCGCCGGTAATTGTGAAGGTGAGCACAGTGAAGGAGGCGTACAGGAAGCCGCCGCTGCCACCTGCGTGCGTAGGTAGGTGTTTGTGTGTGGGATGTGTGTGAGTAGTGTTTGTAGGTGTGTGTTTGTCCACGGGAATTTCTGGGGCCTCTCGCCTCCCTCCATCCCTCCCTCCCTCCATCCCTCCCTCCCTCCGCGCGCCCCAACCACCCGCCCGCCCACCTGCGCGGTTGTCGGCGGCGACCGAGCGGGACGCCAGCGTCAGGCTGCCCAGCCCACCCACACTGTGCATCGCGCCCCTGGGCAGCAGCAGCATCAGCAGCAGCAGCAGCAGCAGCAGCAGCAGCGTGTAACAACAGAGGCGAGGCAGGGAGGGAGGGAGGGAGGGAGGGAGGGAGGAGGAGGAGGCGGTGTGAGGGGCAGTCCATTCCAGAGCGCAATGTGTGTGGGGCCGCACAGGGCGGGTTACCCAGGCAGGCAGGCAGGCAGGCAGGCAGTGCGTGCCAGGTGCCGGCAGTGGTCCAGGTTGTGCCACCCCCCCCCCCAAAGCCCCACACACCCCCAAAGCCCCTCCTCCCCCCCAACGCCCCACCCCGTGTCGCCAGCGGTGTTGCGCCGCATCTCGCTGCCGCCTGCAGCCAGCGGGTGGGGGGCCAGCGGAAGGGCATGAAGCAGCAGCAGCAGCAGCAGCAGCAGCAGCGAGCAGGGCCCGCGCCTCACCCACCCACGCGCGCTAGCCCGTGCCCACCCCCGCCGCCCCATGTGTATATGGTACGTGCCACCACAGGCGCGCCACCCAGACGCAGCCACCCCACTAACAGACGACACGCCCGCCTGCCCTCCCCCATCGGCTCCCAATGGCCGCTTTGGTTTCTGGAATAATCTGCCCCCCCTCCCATTACTTAACTCCGTTCCTTTAGATTGGTATAGTCTGGGCTGGTAACCACAACCCCCGCCGCCCGTTCGTGCCATCGCCGCCGCCACCTGCCTGTGACAGACAGCGTGCTGGTGTATTTGGCCACCCACACGCCGCCGCCCTCCGCCGCCGCCGAGTTGCCGCTGACGCTGCTGCCGGCGTCAAGGACCAGTGCGCCCACGGGCGCGTTCACGTAGAGACCACCACCTGGTAAGGAGGGGAGGGGAGGGGACGGGGGAGGGGTTTAGTTCATTCCAGAAACCAAAGCGACCGTTATTGAGGAGGGCAAGGGGGGCAAGGGGGAGGAGGGAGGGGAGAGGGAAGTAGTTCATTCCAGTAACCAGAAGCGAAACGACCAAGAGAAGGGAGGGGAGAGGAGGGGTAGCCATCCATGGATGGTGTTTAACGGGGTTGTAAAGTGTCGCGGGGGCAAGTGGGCGAGTGATGCGCGGGAAGCGAGGCGGGTGGGTGGGTGGGTGGGTAGGTGGGTAGGTGGGTGGGTGGGTGGGTGGGCGCATGGGTGAGTGGGTGGATGGGAAGCGAGGCACGCGTGTTGTTCAGTATGAATGCGACATTACAAAAGGGACAGTCCGACCAAGCAAGGGTGCCCCGCACTTCAGTATAAAGGAGCGAAAGGGCGAACGGGGCTTGGGGGGGGGAGGCGGGGAGAGCCGTTCTGACCACCCACCCACCCACACACCCACCCACCTCGCGCTGCGCGGTTGCCGTCCACGCTACTGCGCTCCGTCACCACCGCGTTCTTCAGCTCGCCGCCGCCGCACGCCAGCCCGCCGCCGCCCTCGCCCGCCGCGTTGCCGCTCAGCGCGCCGCGCCGCGCCAGGCGCAGCCGCAGCAGCACGCCGCCCACGTACAGGCCGCCGCCTTGCAGCAGCAGGGGTGGGGGGGGGGGGAAGGGTAAAGTAGGGGTCGTGGTGGTGGTGGTGGTGGGGGTGGGGGTGGTGGCGCGCGTTATGTGTGTGTGCGCGCGTTTGCTCACGGATTGCTCACTGCGCTGGAACGATGTTGCAAATGTTGCCAATGTTGTCCCATGCATGCATGGGCAACAGCTGCAGCTGCAGCTGCCTGCAGCTGCGCGCGCTGGAACGAAGCAGCTGTGAACGAAGCAGCTGTGTGCGCTGCAACACGCACTACCAAAACAGAGCACCACACCACACCGCACCACACCATTACGGCATGGCCGTATCTCAACCAGCAGCAGCAGCAGTACAAACCCTCTCTCCCACTCTCTCACCGTAGCCGCCCGCGGCGTTCTCCACCACCCGGCTGCCGTCGACCACGGCGATGAGGTCGGCGGCGCCCGCGACGTAGGCGCCGCCGCCGTTGCCGCTCCCTCCCCCTCCTCCCCCTCCTCCCCCGCCGCCGCCGCCGTCGCCAGCCGCCGCCACGTTGCGGCGCAGGTAGCTCGCCCCGCCCAGCACCAGCCCCGCCAGCCGCGCCGCCCACAGCCCGCCGCCCTCGGGCGCGCTGTTGCCGTCCAGACCGCTGCCGCCGGACAGGCTCACGTTGACGGCGGCGGCGGCGGCGCCAGCGGCAGCTCCGGCGGCCGCATAGATGGCGCCGCCGGCGGCGCCTGCGGAGTTGCGCAGCAGGCGGGTGCGCCCAATCAGCGCCACCTGCAGCGGCGGCGCCGGCGGCACGACCGCAGCAGCAGCAGCGGCAGCGGCAGCGGCGGCAGTAGCAGCAGCGGCGGCAGTAGCAGCAGCGGGTGCGGCGGCTGCTGAGAACAAGTCTGCGGGGATGGAATCCGCGGCGGAGGCGGAGGTGGCGGCGGAGGTGGCGGCGGAGGTGGAGAGGTAGAGTACCCCGCCGGCCGCGTGTGCCGTATTGCCCTCCGCAGTGACGCCCGACAGCACCACCTCCACCGCCGCCGCCACGCCGCCCAGCACCGCCAGGCCGCCGCCGCAGCCGCCCGTGTTGCCGCTCACGATGCTGTCCTCCATCCACACCGCCACCCGGCCGGCCCCGCTGGTGCTGCTGCTACTGCCACTGCTACTGCCCGCCGCCGTCACCACCACCGCGCCAAAGCCCAGCCGCCCAGCCGCCGGGCCGCCGCTGACGCCATCGCCTGAGGCCGCAGCTGGTCCCGGCTCGCTGCACAGCAACCCACCGCCGCCGCCGCCGTCACCTCCGCCCGCCGCCACCACTGTGTTGCCCTCCAGCCTGCTCCCCTCCAGCAGCAGCGTCGGCACCGCCGGCACACCCGGCACCGCCGCCGCCGCCCCTGCGTCGTCCGGCCCCGGCCCCGGCCCCAGCTCCGCGTGCAGGCACGCCCAGCCCGCGGCGCCGGTCACCCCGGTACACGTCAGCCCCGTCACCCGGGCGGCGGCCAGGCCGCTCCCACTCCCAGGCAGGGGTGACGGCGGCGGCGCGGGGCCCTGCAGCTGCAGTGCGCCGTACACCGCCCGTACCGCCCCGTGTGTGGCCGCCGCCGCCGCGGGGGCGGCCGGTGGCGAAGACGATGGCGACAGTGGTGGCGAGGGGGCGGCGGCGGCGCCAGCAGCAGCGGCGGCGGCGGCGGCGGCGGCGGCGGCGGTCAGGTGGGACAGGGTGACGTTCTCCAGGGTCACAAAGGCCAGAGGGGGCCCCGAGGGAGAGGAGGAGGCCGAGGAGGCCGGGGAGGAGGTCGGGCTGCCGCCGCCGCCGCCGACGCCGACGCCGACGCGCACCCTCAGCAGCGGCCCCCGCGCGCTGAGCGGCAGGCCCCACAGCACGCAATCCACCAGGCGCAGGTGCAGGTGGGGGTGCGGCTGCGGCTGCGACTGCGGTGGCGTGGCAGTCGCCGCTGGCGGCACTGCTGCTTGTGAAGACGAAGTGGAAGCGGGCACAATCAACGTCAACCCCCAGTCCTCTTGGTCCCCATCTTCCTCCTCCTCCTCCTCCTCCTCCTCCTCCTCCTCCTCCTGCTGTTGCTGTTGCTGTTGCTGTTGCGGCACGCCCGCTGCCGCCGCCGGCTGGCGCGATCGCGATCGCGAGCGTGCCGTGACCTCAACCGCCCCCCGCACAGACAACGAGGCACCGCCGCCTGAGGGGGGCGGGGGCGGGGCTGACGGAGAGGAGTCCGACGACGACGAGGGGGACGGCAGCAGGGCCGCCAGCGAGTGACCCAGCTGCAGCTGCACCGGCGCACTGCCGCTACTGCCACTGCTACTGCTGTTACCGACACCATCCGCCGTCCAGCATTCGATATCGGCAGTAGCAACAGTGATGCTGGAAGACGGACCTGCTGCTGCTGCTGCTGCTGCTGCCTGCGTGCCGCGTGCGACTATCAGCACTACGCGGCAGCTGTGGGTCCAGGGCGGCAGCTGCAGCTGCGGCGCCAGCACGCGAACCACCGGCGGAGCGGGCGGCTCGGGGGGCCTGGGCGGCGGCGGCGGCGGCAGCGCCGCCGCCGACGGGGGCAACGCCGCAGGGGCTGTGGGGGATGGATGGACATGACTCATATGAGGGAGGGGGAAGCGGGGCCGCAATGTGTTGAGGAGGAGGCCGCAATGGCGACTTAAACACACGAAAACATGTGCCGCCGCCGAACTCGAAACAAGCCAGCATCAACCAACTAGCTAGCTAGCTAGGACTCGCCCTCGCCCTCCGCCCGGGCGCTGTGCTATGCTATGCTGCTCTGCCGCTCTCCTCCTCACTTGCGCGCTCGCTCGCTCGCTCGCTCGCTCACTCGCTCGCTCACCCTTCACCAACTCGGTGGGACAGGGCGGCCGCGGCACTCCGCCGTCAATCCACAGGTAGCTGCGCCAGCCGGCAAAGGGCGGCAGCACCAGCGCGTCCGCCCACTGGCCGCCCCCGCCGCCGCCCCCGCCGCCGCCGCCGCCGCCTCCGCCGCCGCCGCCGCCCCCAGGGTCCCGGTCCCGGTCCGCGCCGGTGCAGCTGGAGTCGCGCACCTGCGGGCGGGGCGGGGCGGGGGTGGGGGTGCCATGCATGTTAAATTATTGACGGGGGTGGGGGTGGTTGGGGGCGGGCGGGCGGGGGTGTGGCGGGGGTGGGCGGGGGCAGGTGTGGGGGGCGGGGTGTGGCGGATGGGCATCATCACACATTGCCGCAGTACGTGCCGTAATGACGCGCGATGTGGTAATGTTGACTGCGCTCTTATCAGTCAGGACACCCCTCCCTCCCGCCCTGCAGCGCACCCCGCACTCGCACCCCACATTGCTGCCTCCTCCCCCAATCCCTCCTCCCCCAATCCCTCCTCCCCCAATCCCTCCTCCCCCAGTCCCTCCTCCCCCAATCCCTCCTCCCCCAATCCCTACCCAGTCCCTCCTCCCCCCATTACCACTCCCACCCCACCCCTTGCCCTCACCACCACCCACCCACCCTCACTACCCCCACCACCCTCGTATCACACCTGCAGCACCAGCGCCTGCCGCGGCCGCAGCTGCAGCGGGCGCTCCAGCTGCACGTACAGCTGCGGGCGGTAGTAGCGCGTGGAGCTGTTGCAGGGCAGGACCAGCGCGTTGGCGCCGGTGGAGCGGCTGCCGTCCTGTGTGGGTTAGTGCGTGTGTGTGGGCGAGGGGGGGGCATGCATGTTTTTTAATTTAATGACGAGGGGGGGCGACACTGGTATACGCCCTCAGGGGATGAGCGGCTGCGGCAAGGGCCGTGCGGTTTGCACTACCTCCAGGGCCCTTGCCGCAGCCGCTCATCCCCTGAGGGCGTATACCAGTGTCGCCCCCCCCTCGTCATTAAATTTGTCTTTGGGCTTTGCCATTCGTCCCCTCCCACCATCATCCTCACACGCCCGCCCACACGCCCGCCCACACGCCCGCCTCCCGACCCCGACCCCCCACCCCACCCCACCGGCAGCTGCAGGACCAGCCGCATGCCCAGCTCCAGCGGCGGCTGCTCGCCTCGCATGTCCTCCGCCGCGTACCTGTGTGTGTGTGTGTGTGTGTGTGTGTGTGTGTGTGTGTGTGTGTGTGTGTGTGTGTGTGTGTGTGTGTTTGTTTGTGGGGGGGTTCCATGCATGTTAAATTAATAACGGGGGGCCGTGTGTTAGGAAAACGGGATAGGGGAAGACGCAGAAGGCCGTGTGTGCAAGTGCTTGAGCGGTCGCGCGCGCTAGAGAGGTACCTTGCAAGCTTACCCGGGTACCTGCCGAGCCGAACTCCACACACTTCCCCGCAGCCGCGTAACCTGGAACCACGTAATTCCCCCTACCTAACCTCGCTCGGGTGGGGACGCGGCCTCACGCCCCGGGGATGCAAGCCCATGCAAGTGCCGACGTGCGCTGCACTGCACTGCACTCCTAGGCCTCCTAGGCGAAGCCCGCCCGAACCCTGTCGTCTCACCTACGGACAAGCACAAAACGGCGGAAGCAGAAAGGCAGGCAGGAAGCGTTAGATCATCAGGATCAGGCGACCGAGGGGTTGATGGAAGGGCGACGAGGTAGGCTACAAGCATTAACACACAGCCCAGCCCACTGTAATCTAGTTGACTATAGGTTGGGGTGTGTGTGGGCCCGTGCGGCCGTGTGGGCCCGTGTGGCCGTGTGGGCCCGTGCGGGAAGTTGTGGGTGGGCATGTGTGTGTGTGTGTGTGTGTTAGAAAAGCACAAGGGAAAGGGTCGTGTGTGTGTGTGTGTGCGTGTGTGTGTGTGTGCGCGGGGAATTGTGGGCGGGCATTTGAAGGAATACACGCGCCCACGCCCCCACGCGGCCGCCCACGCACGCACCAGGGGCACTTGACCAGGCCGTCCTGCCTCACGTCGGCGCACACGCCGTTGGCGGCCATGGCGCCCACGTCGCCCACCGCCCCGCAGGCCGCCGCCATGCCCACCACCGGCGGGTCGTCATCCAGGGCCTGGGGCAGGGAGGTGGGGAGGTGGGGTGGTGGGGCGGTGGGGTTCGATGCGTGTCAAGATGGGGTGACAGTGTGCCACACACACACACACACACACACACACACACACACACACACACACACACACACAATGCCTCGCTGTCGCTGGCTGTCCCGAGTTCTCGATCACGAGACTCGTCAGGCCGCCTGTAAACCCGTTGTTACACACACACACACACACACATACACACACACACACAGGCGGCAGTGGGGCGAGGCACCAGGGCCAGCTGCGGCCCACTGCGGCCCGATCACTCACCGGCCCGCCTCCCCCCGCGCAGTCGCGGTCCTGTGGGGCCTGCTTGGCAGGCGGTGGTGGCGGCGGCGGCGGCGGCCGCGGTGCACCTGCGTAACCAAATGGTGTCATACTCAATGCTGACACGCGGCACACCGCGCATGCGCGCACACACAAACATGCACACATCCATTCAGATCGGCAGGCTGGGCGCCCCCTTCGCTGCCCGTTCCTTCATTGCCTCTGTCCCCCCGGAGCTCGGGCGGCGGTTTCAGTCGGCGTCCATCGACGGCGCCGCTCGCCCACACCCTCCATGCGTTCGGCCCCTTTCCATAAGTGTCCATGCCTTGCGCATTTGTCGCGTTTGCCTGCGCTCCGCTCGCGAGCTGGGTTCCTTGGTTTGGAATAATGGGCTGGTGTCTGCAATAACCAGCGCCCCCCCCCCGCCCCCCCGCCCCACCGCCCAAGGTGCGGGCGACCTCCGACCTGATGGTGCCGATGAGGCCGCCGGGGGCGATGGGGGCGAGCGCGATGAGGGCGCCGCCGATGATGATGAGGGCGCCGATGATGAGGGCGCCGATGATGAGGGCGCCGATGATGAGGGCGCCGATGATGAGGGCGCCTCCGCCTCCCGGCGCGGCTCCCGCCAGAGGAAGTCGGACACCAGGTGGACCACGGCGCGCGGCGGGCCGTCCCGCGGGTCGGCCGGGCCGTCGGCCAGGAAGACGTCGGTGGCCAGGACCTCGATGGTGTTGTGCGGGCCCTGGAGGTGGGTGGGTGCGGCAGTGGGTGGTTGGGTGGCAGTGGGTGGGTGCGGCAGTGGGTGGGTGCGGCAGTGGGTGGGTGCGGCAGTGGGTGGGTGCGGCAGTGGGTGGCAGTGGGTGGGTGGCAGTGGGTGCGGCAGTGTGGGGTTGATGGGATTGGGTTGGGTTGGGGTATGAGGGAGTCGCAGGATGGCGCAGGAGGGCCTGGGTGCAGCTGGTGGAGCTGGTGGTGGTGGCTGGTGGTGAGGGGGGCGTGGCGTGGTTTACGTGAGGTACGTGAGCGGGCGAGGTGCCGAGTTGGGACCCGAGCCCGCACACCTCCTCGCGCCTCCGCCCATGGCTTTCCACTCACTCACTCTCTCACACACACACACACACACACACGCACACACACACACACACACACACACACGCACACACACACACACGTACCCTTTCCCTTGTGCTTTCCTAACACACACGTACACTGTAACTGCGAGCAATTGCGGGGAATTCTCTCCGTTTCCGTTTATCAACACACACACACACACACACACACACACGCGCGCCTCGCCCCACCCCGCCCCCTGACCTGCACGGTCACGGCGCCGGTCGCGCCGTCCACGTGCATGGTGTTGTCAAAGGTCAGGTCCAGCTCGGGGCTGTTGGTGCCGGTGCGGATGCGTAGCCCGTCCGCGAAGTCGGCGGCGGGGATCTGGCGGTCGATCACCATCTGCACCACCATGTCCTGGCCCAGGTCCAGCGGCGCCGCCGCCAGTGCCGCCGCCCGCGCCGCCACCGCCCTGAGGGTGTAGGGTGGAGTGGGGTGGGGTTGGGGTGGGGTTGTAGGTTCCATGCATTTAGGTGATGTGTAGGTGGTGGGTGGAGTGGGGTAGGAGGGAGCGGGGTAGGAGGGAGCGGGGTGATGGTGCTGGTTGGAGGGAGGGGGCGAGAAAGGAGTGGGGCGAGGCGTGGCAGTTCTGAAGAGGCTGTACAGCTGCTGCCATATGATTCTATCACCATCACCACCACCATCACCACTGTTGGCAACAACTCACGACGCCTGCGGCGCGAACATCGTGAACTGGATCTCTGCCGGGATGATGCCGAGGAGCGAGGTGCCGCCGGTCGCCGCCGCAATGGCGCGCTCAATGGCCGCCACGCCAGCCAGCTCAGGCACACCCGCCACCAGCTGCAGCGGCGGAGGGGGAGGGGGAGCCGGGGCAGTCGGGGCAGCTCATTCCAGATGCCAAAGCAGGGGCCAGGGGGGCAGGAGGGGCGGGGGCCGGGAGGTGGAGGGAGCTAGGGCAGGGCGGACGGTTGTTGCGAGGATGGGCAGTTGTATATGGTGGTGATGGTGGTGGTGGTGGTGGTGCTGCTGCTGCTGCTGCTGCTGCCGGTGCGGGTAGTGCTGGCTGCAGCCGTGCTGGCGGGAGGCGCACGGCCCCTCGTCACAGGCGGCAATGGGCCAGATGGCTCGAGGCATTCGGCGGACCGACAAAGCAAGCCAAAGGACAGTAGCAGGTGCTGCTTTTGCTACTGCCGACCGGTGCATTCCCACATGACGGCCCTCGACAGCTCATCATCAGTAATCATAACCGAAGTAACAACAGCAGCAGCAGCAGCAGTACAGCAGCAGCAGCAAGTACAGCAGCAGTACAGCAGTACAGCAGCACTCACGTCGTATATGTTTTGGAAGCGCTTGCCGGTGTAGGCAAATGTCAGGTTGCGGCGGCCGGTGCTCGGTGGTGGCGGAGGTGGCGGAGGTGGTGGTGCGGGTGGGGGTGGGGGTGCCGGCGGAGGCGGAGGGGGAGGAGGAGGCGGGGAAGGAGGAGGTGGAGAAGGCGGAGGATGAGGAGGGGGAGAGGGAGTCACGGCGGGGCCCTCAGAAGCGGCGGGGCCGAGTTGCGGTCCCTCGGCCGGCGAGGGCGTCATGCTGAGCGGTGGCGGCGGCGCCTCAGGCCGCGGCGGCGGAGGCGCTGGCGACGAGGGCGGGGGGGCTGCCGGCCGCGGTGGCGCCGGCGGTGGCGTGGCGGGTGTGGGTGCAGGGAAGGGCGGCGGCACCTGCGCACATGCAGGTACGGGTGCCAGAGCAGCAGGTGTTCAGCAGGTAGGTGTCGACACGTACGTACCGCAGTAATGACCGACGTGGCAATCAACAGGTCGGCTGTGTCTGGCATCCGAGAGCAGCAACGCAACAGGTAGGGGGCCCCAATTTCATGTGGGGCCACACTTTGCAGTGCGAAGTGCGCTTCTGTGTCTGCGTGTGTGCGTGTGTGTGTGTGTGTCTGTCTGTGTGTGTGATGGGGGGGCGGGTGCGCAACCAACAACCTGCGGCGGCCGCGGTGACGGCGGCGGTCGCGGCGGCAGAGGAGGCGACGGCGGCGGCCGCGGCGGGCTGGGTGGGCTGGGGGGCGCCGGCGGCGGCCGCGGCGGCAGCGGCGGGGCGGGGGGCGGCAGAATGATGCCGTTGAGCGACCACACAGCCGACTGCGGGGCGGCAGGGCGGCAGGGCGGCAGGCCGGCAGGTTGGGAGGTTGGGAGGGGCGTGTGTGGGGGGGGTGGGGGGGGGTGGGGGTGTGTGGGGGGCGGGAGCGGGAGGGCGGGTGAGGGCGTGTATGTGTTTGGATGTGGGCTTTTTCGGTTGAAGGTTGCGACCATGGGGACTCGCGCCCACATCACACTAGAACACGGGGGGTGGATGTCCGACCGGACTGCCGCACACGCACACGCACACGCACCTTGCCCACCCGGATGGGTGAGTGCGCCGCAAAGCCGTTCACCAGCGGCAGCGGCACCCTGCATGCATGCATGCATGTGTGTGTGTGTGTGAGAGAGAGAGAGGGTGGGCGGCAGGGCGGCATACCAGCGTCAAGGGTCGGTAGGGGTCGGTAGGGGACCTGCTGGGGTCTGGCACTGCAGTCGCTTTGTTCCCCCCATCACATTGCCTATCAAGAAAGCGGCGAAATGGAGGTGTTGCCGGCCTGCTGCTGCTGCTGCTGCTGCTGCCGATCCCACTCAGGTTGCGCGTCAGGTGCTACTGCCATTGCTTCTGCTGACGTCACTGCTACAGCAGTGCCCCTGCCCCTGCTGCTGCCCCTGCCCCTGCTACTGCTGCTGCTGCCCCTGCCGCCCCTGCACCCACGTGGCGTTGTGCGCCACTCGCAGCAGCGGCAGCTCCCCTCCAGGCGCCGCCGCCGCCGCCGCCGCCGCCCAGCTCGGCAGCACCAGCCCGTCCGCCAGCTGGGCGTAGGTGGACAGGCCCGCGCCCGCGCCCAGGTGCCGCTGCGGTGGGGAGGTGGGGGGGGGGGGGGAGGTGGGGGGCAGGTGGGGAGCAGGTGGGGAGGTCCAGCGTGCAGCGCGTGCACCCTACTGCCGTACCGCCGTACTGCACACACACACGCGGTGCGCAACACATGGGGCTCCATCCGGATGAAGGCCGTGCCCCCCCTGCCCCCCCCCTGGCCCCCTTTAGATTGGTTTAGTTTGGGCTGGTAACCACAACCCCCCCCCCCTGGCGCCCCATGGCCCATGGCCCATGGGCCCATGGCCCACACCCGCCCGTCCGCCCGCCCGTCCTCCTGCCAGCTCCCTCCTCGGCCTCTCCCGCCCCCCCCCCCGGCCTCTCCCCCGGCCCCTCCGCCGCACCGCACCGCACCCACCAGCCACAGGCGGCGTATGGCCGGGCCGTTGGCGGCGGGGTTGAGCACCAGCGGCAGCAGCGCCGGGCTGGACAGCACAGCCTGAGGGGGGGGTTCCATGCATTTAAATTAATGACGAGGTAGACGTAGAACAGACGTTGCGACACACGTTGCCATACCGATGACCAGAAGGCGTAGTCGGCTCCGCGTGAAGACGACGATCCCTGTTCCGAATAGTTTGATCTGCCTAATATGTCATTCACTAAGGTGATCCGTGTGTAAAGTAGAGGTAAAGTCGTGTAGAAGCTCAGAAAAACGCGAAAGACTCAGCGCATGTACGTGCTTCGCGCGCGCGTCGCTAAACTTTCCTAGACTTAGCGCGTTACTCACCTGGCGCCGCATCGAGCAAGCGCCACACCACGCGCCGCGCCGGATCGCATGCATAAGCAGGGCAGCGAGCAGGGCAGGTCAGGTGTGGCGCATAGCAAAGCAAGGGAAAGCAAGGGGGGGGGGTGTGGGTGGGGGTGGGAGGGTTGTGATTACCAGCCCAAACTAAACCAAGCTAAAGGAAGCGGGGGGGGGCACGTGCAGACGGCGC
The DNA here is from genome assembly GCA_016834595.1 of Chlamydomonas schloesseri. Lineage (NCBI taxonomy): Eukaryota > Viridiplantae > Chlorophyta > Chlorophyceae > Chlamydomonadales > Chlamydomonadaceae > Chlamydomonas > Chlamydomonas schloesseri. The sequence continues at coordinate 187,629 of JAEHOD010000118.1, read as the reverse complement.
GTCATGAGTGCAGGTGGGTGGGTGGCGGGTGGGTAAGGCTGCGTCAGGGCGCAGGGTGCGGGTCAGGTACAGCGGGCGTAGGGGCACACTGCAACAGTAACCCGCAGCAGGGGAGGGAGGGGGGCGGCCCCATCCTACATGCACGTGACCCTGCACGGCCTCCCCCTCCCCCCTCCCCCCTCCCCCCTCCCCCTCCCCCTCCCCCGCCCCCGCCCGCCCCCACACACCCGCGTCCGCGCCATGACTTCCCCCTTGGTGCCCCATAACGCCCACATGGGTGGCTGTCTCCCCTCCTTACACACTCCCTCCCTCCCTCCCCCCCCCCTCTCTCTCTCTCTCTCTCTCTCTCTCTCTCTCTCTCTCTCTCTCTCTCTCTCTCTCTCTCTCTCTCTCTCTCTCTCTTTCTATATACACACACACACACACGCACACCCTCGCTCTCTCGCTCTGTACGCACCTGGGCGCTGGGAATGAAGGCGGTGGCGGCCGCGTCCGGGTCCCTCAGGGCCGCCAGGTCGGCCTCGCTCATGGCGCCGCGCATGGTGGCCCACAGCGCGCCATCCAGCGCCCCGGCGAAGTAGTCGAACAGGCTGGTGGCGGCTGCAGTACATGGGTGGTGGCGGGGTGGAGGGGTGGGTGGTGGAGGGGGTGGGTGGTGGAGGGGGTGGGTTGCAAGGATATGATGTAGCGAAAGGGGAGGTTGAGTGACTGTGGGGGTGGGGGCCAGGGGTGGAGGGGCCCACGGGGATGGAAGGTCCGGAGATGCTGCAGTAGATGCACGTGTGTGTGTGGTGGGGGTGGTGGGGGGTGGGGTGTTGATGCCATCATGGGCAGTTCACACCAATGCCTCAACCCACCACGAGTGCGAACCACCACGGAAGGCGGCGGCCGCTCATGCGTGGGTGTGCCGCGCTGCTGCTGCAGCAGCTACAGCTGCAGGGCCTGAGGAGCACAGACCACCACCTCCCAGGCATTAGCACCACCACCACGCCCCAGACGCCCCTCATCAGGCCCCCCCCAAGGCCCCCACCACCACCTCCCTGCCCAGTGCCTACTCACTGCTGGTGTTGGTGGTGGGCAGCGCCTCCATCCCCTCAGGCAGCAGCAGCCCGTCCACAACCCACACCACCGCCTGCAGCGGCAGCAGCAGCAGCAGCAGCAGTAGCAATTACAGCAGCAGCAATTACAGTAGCAGCAGCAGCAGCAGCAGCAACATAATGCATGCGGCGTGTGGTGCGCCGCGGAGGCGTGCGAGGCCCCTCGGGGAGAGGAGAGCTGTGCTAGGGGCCCCTGAGCTCGACTAACTGACTGACTGGCTGGCCGACTGACTGGCTGGCCGACTGACTGACACACATGCACGCACGCACGCACGACGCCCCTCCTCCGCGCTCGCTCGCTCCGCACCGCACCTTGCCCACCAGCACCGGCCACCGCGCCCCCACCCGGGAGCCGCCGCCGCCGCCGGATGCTCCTCCGCCGCCTCCGTTTGTGCCGGCGGCGGCGGTGCCGGCGGCGGCAGTCGCAACCTGCAGCAGTGGCGCCTCCTGAATGCTGGCTGCGGTGTCGCCGCCAGAAGCAGCAGCAGCAGCAGCAGCAGCAGTAGCAGCAGTAGCACCGGACAGCAAGCCGCCACCCTGCACGGCCCAGGACATCTGCACCTGCGCCGCCCCGCCGTCAGCCGCAGTCGCCACCAAAGACACGGCTGCGTCGCCGCTGCCGCCGCCGCCGCCCTCACTGCTACTGCTGTTGCTACTGCTGCTGTCGTTGCTGCTGCCGGCCGGTGGCAGTAGCACCACCCCCGGCAGCAGGTGGTTGGCCAGCAACCGCCGCATGGCCGCCAGCGCGGCGTCGCTGGCGGGCGTGGAGCCGTTGGCGGTTAGCAGCGCCCCCCACGTGCGGTCGGTGTTGAAGACCGAGTACCTGCGGCGTGCAGGGCGTGTGGGTGGGCGGGTGCAGTGGGCGGGCGCGGCGTGTGAAGGTGAAGCGACGCCACTGGAAGCGGCGCAGTCTGCGGCTCCTTGACAGGGGGGGGGGGTCGATTGGCTGTTAGGCCGGTGGGTCGGTCCACCGCCGCTTCCTCAGCCTCAGCCGCCGGCAGTCCCCAGCAGCACCCCAAGCACCCCCCCCCCTGGGCTAGGGACCAGGGCCAGGAGGGGCTCTCTCTCACTCTCACTCACATATACACACACACACACACACTCCCTGTTTGTTTTGTGTTCGTTAAAACACACACACACGCGCACACGCGCACACTCACTTGGGCCACAGCAGGGTGCCCTCGAAGCCCCCCGGCCCCGGCTCGCCCAGCCTCCACTGCCGCCGCAGCGGCTCCAGCGCGGGCGCCAGCAGCCGCTCCCACAGCGGCCGGTTGGGGAAGGCGGCGGCCAGGTGGGAGAGCAGGTCGGGCGCGGAGCTGGTGGGTATGGGGGTGGGGGTGGGGGTGGTGGCGGGCAGCAGCAGGGGAGGGGGCGGGGCCCCCAGGGGGGCGGTGTCGCCTGCGGGGCGATGGGGGCAGAGCAGGAGACTGATTGCAAGGGGAGTAGCCATCCATGGATGGTGTTTAATCAATAATGGAGGGGAGTCATTGGGGTTCGCGGGGTGGGTGGGTGGGAGGGAGGGCGCGCCCCGTTCGGGTGGGTGTGACGCGTGACGTGTATGTGGGAGCGGTTTGTGAAGTGTGGCTGTGACACGGGAAAGTGTGTGACCCGGCAGAAACACCAACCGGTCAGACGTGGCGAGCGAACGCGGCAGTAGGAACGGCACAAAGCACAATGACTGCCCGGTGGCAGCCCGGTGTGTGCAGAGCCCCATCCTTGGCCTTTGAAATCGCAAATTGCACCTGGCGGTGGCCGTGGCTGGCGACCGACCGACCGACCGACCGCGACCAAGCGGCAACCACGCTACCCCTGACTCGAAGACACGACGACACGAAGACACGTACCCGTGGCTGCCGCTTGCGCTCCTCGCCTCCGTGCCACCAGCGCCCCACCGCCCCGGCCCCGCCCGGCCGGCGTATCGCGATGACGTCCATGCGGCCCAGCAGCAGCAGCAGCAGCTGCTGCAGTGGTGCAAAGCGTTTTGCGGGCACGCCGTTGGGTGTTCGGGCGCCGTTAGCGGGCACGGTCGAGGGCCGGGCGAGGTCACACACGAAGGGAATGGGCTGTCGGGGCAATTCGTGACTCACCCCCGCAAGAGCTCAAAGTGATGAGTATGTAAACCAGCAAGCAACCCAGGACGGCGCCGTGGCCCTGCTGCCCATGGCCGCGCCTGGTCTTTTGACGCAGTGCTTCTAGCACCATCAGTTGTGTATACGCAGCATCTGTCTAATACAAGACGCGCGCGTGCAATATCGTGCAGCCAGGGCGCGCCGGTTGGCGAGGAAGGATTAGGCGAGTGTTTAGGCGAACAAGCCTCTGCGCTCGACTGCGACGAATGCCGGAGACCCTGTTGATATGACTTTAGAGAGGCTGTTGGTAAAGTGACAGTACTGGCCAGACTGGCGTTCAATTTGGGAAGGGTTTCTTTGCGTCTGTCAGCTCAGTGTGGAGGTTGGCGCTTTACTCTTTGTGATTTAAGAAGCAAGAGCAAGGGCCAATGAAACCGCACGTGTTGTGCGAGTTTCGTGGCAATGGCGAGCTCAGCTCCCCCCCCCACCCTGGTCGCCCGTGCGGTCACCCCTTTGTGACCAAACCGCCGAGGTCCGTGTGTGCAGTGCGTACGTGACGAAGTCCCGACTGTGTTCGCATGATACGTGTATCCCGCCCAGCGCCGCTGGGGTATTGCGCATTTGCGCTGGCGCGGTTGCGTCGGGACGAGAGCTTGTGCCGCGCACCCCTGGTGCCGCGCGCGCGCGCGCGCGCACACACACACACACACACACACACACACACACACACACACACACACACACACACACACACACACACACACACACACATCTCCAGGCCGTGACTAGCTCTCGCCGCGTGATGGTCAGTATTAGGCATGACCCTGCGCCCTAGGTGCCGCGCTTGCGCCCTTACTTGGTGCGCGCACGTCCGAGCTTCCTTAATGCTGTCTTAACACGGCCTGCCGTTGGGATCGGATGCATCATTACGTCTTGCACACACATGGACATGACAGGCCCAAGGGAGCGAGCACCCTCTCGCGCACGGCCCGCTCCTCCGCCTGTTGCGGGCTGATGCACCCTCCTGCGCCCATCAACCCCTACCGGTGTATGTGTGCCGAGAGGTCAATGCCGCCTTCGGTGCACCCTGGTGGCAACCACCATGGGAGGCGGGTGTGGGATTACAGTACGTGCCGCGTGTGGCCCGCTGGTGCCCACCGCCTCCTCCGCCCTTAGCTCACCACAAGCCGGGGGGCCTGTGGTGCTGACGCCCAGCCCAGCCCAGCCGGTGCTTGCCCCGCAGGGCCCAGTGGCACCCGTCACCCTTCACCCGTGTGCGGCTGTGTTCCCTGGCGCCAGTGCCCCCATCACATGCCCGCCACCGTGCCCTAGCTGCTGCAGCCACGCACCCTGGGTCCCGAAGAGCGAGCCGCTCGCCCGCGGCCCCAAAACGCCGCCCCGCCCCGCACCGCCCCGCGCCCCGCATCATCATTTTCGGTAGGAAACAGACCCTGGGTCCCAAAGAGCGCGGCGGGATCCGGCCCGTACGCATTATTAGACCTTGTGTCGAGGAACAATAATAATAAAACACACATATACACATACATGGCCACGAGGGAGGCCCCAACCAAGCGCGGGCCGACCACACCGCCCCGACAACAGGCGCTGAAGCCTAGTCGGGCAGTCCCAGGCAGCCCCAGGCAGCCCCGGGCCCACGCACTGCAGGTCAGTCTACTGTCCATGCCCCGCCACACCACACCACATCACATCACACCACAGCTGCCTCTGCCGCCGCCGCCGTCACATCTGCCACTGCCATTGCCGCTGCCATGCGGCGGCGGCGGGCCTGGTGCCGCAGCGGTCGGGGTCGGGGTGCATGCATGGATCAGGCACGCACCACGCACGTGCACGCATGGCCCCCCCCGGCGCCCGGCCCCCACACCCATCAACAGCAGCAGTATCCAGCGCATCCCAACTACCAGCTGGAGGGCAGTTTGCGCCGGGCGCATCAAGTATCTCCCACAGCAGCCAAATTTATTGTTTCGGGGCCCCTTATTGGGGCTCACCTACGCACCGGCTCACCATAGCACGGAAACCGAGGTGCTGGCCGCTACGTCACCCCTGTCTCAGTGCATCCAACACCCGTGGCAGCAGTTCAATGACTTGATTGATGGCTTTTGCAATGCTGTGCAGCACCACCACCACCACCACCACCACCACCACCACCACCACCACCACCGCCACCACCACCACCGCCACCACCACCACCGCCACCACCACCACCGCCACCACCACCACCACCACCACCACCACCGCCGCCGCCGCCGCCGCCGCCACCACCGCCGCCGCCGCCGCCGCCGCCGCCACCACCGCCGCCGCCGCCGCCACCACCACCACCACCACCACCACTACCAAACGCAGGATCGCGCCCCACTCGATGTCACAGCTACCGTATTGCCGTCATGTCATCAGCTTTCGTACGAAACGCAGCGCCGCCGGCCCATGTGGCCCATGGTGGCTGCTGCGCTGCCATTCAGTCCTTTACTTCGAAACACACAGCAGAATGATTTGCGCCACCTTAGTTATTAAGCGGTAGGCGGCAGGCAGGCAGGCAGGTAGGTGGGTGGGTCTGTCCACACGCTTGGCACGTAAGCAGTAAGCCCCGAGCCTCAACTAGCCTCACACCGCCCTGACGCTGCTGCTGATGCTGATGCTGCACACATGCTGTACACGTATGGGCAGCACGGGCATTCAGGGCCCACCCAGGGCGGGGCGACCAGCCACAGTCACATCGCTCCTAACGAGGCACACGCCTTACACCCCCACCCCCCAATCGTCGCCTGCAAAGCACAGGGGGCTTCGCCCCCTCGCACCCACACATGCACGAATGGACAATTAATTAATCCTGAAGTTGCGCAGATGAGCATTCCACAGCAACAGACGATGTTAAAACTTTGACCATGGCCGCAACGGGCTTCACACAATCACACGGCCGTTCCGTCCATGCGTGCGAGTAGCCGGCGAAGATCCCTCTCCCTACACGGCGCGGCCGTGCGGCTCACTCACAGTGCTGGTCGGGGGCGCAGCCGTTGAGCTGGTGCTGCTGGTGCTGGTGCGGCTGCTGGTGCTGCTGCTCCCCTGGTCACAACGCCACTGGAGCTCGGGCATGAGGGTGCATCAAGCAGGAGAGGGGGGCGGCATCACGGCGCGCCGCATCAAGCCGCACATGCCGCCCAGAGCACATTTAAGTGTGGCACACACACGACGCCCGTTTGCCCGCTTGCTGCTTTATTATCATTGAATGAAAAGCCGAGCAAAAATGAAATGCGCCGCCACGGCGGTATGCGCCGCCGCCACTGACCGACTGGTGTTGCTGGCCATGGCGGCACAGGCGCCCATGGGGGCGGCCGCACACGCACCTCGCGCCGCACCGCCGTCACACACAGTTCAGCAGCAGTTCAACCACCATGCCCAGCTCAGTGAGTGAATCAGTCTCAGTCCCTCACACCCGCCACAACCTCCTGCAGTCGTGCAGTCCCCATCCGTCCAGCCCGCCAGCCCAGCTCCTCCTGCGGCTGTCTCCGCTTCCCATTCGTTGGCATTTCGTCTGCTCCTTGGGTACTGTGCCTCCATCGTGCCTCCCGCCCCTTCCCCCTCCGTCTCCCCTCCCGCCCGCCGTCCCCCAGCTCCAGCCACCCAGCCCGTGCAGCCCGGTCCGGCCAGGCAGGTGAACAGGTGCCGCCTCCTGGCCGCCTCCCCCCCTCTGGCTGGGTGCCGCCTCCTGGCCGCCCCCTGGCCGCCGCCTCCTCAGTCCCCGCCGGTGAGGTCCTGGTCCGCCAGCGCCACGAGCGCCACCAGCCGGTCACGCACCTGGCCGCCCACCGCCGCCGCCAGCACGCCCGCGTCCGCCGCCGCCGCCGCCAGCGCCTCCTCGTCGCACAGCAGCGCCCACACGTGGCGCATGAAGTGGCCCGCCGCCAGGTGCCCCAGCCTCCCGCCGCCCAGCAGGTGCCGCTGCTGGCCCGCCAGCGCCAGTGCTGCCGCCCAGGCCGCGGGCCCGGCGGGCGGCGGCAGGCCGAAGGCGGCGGCCAGGTGGTCCTCCACCGCCGTCAGCAGCTCGTCCACCTGCCGTGGTCGTTGTCGTTGTTGTTGTTGTTGGGGTGGGGGCAGGCGCTCTAAGCAGGAGATGCGCGCATGTACACCGCAACACGGTGCGGTACGAATCGCCCAGTGCCTCCCTTAGTGTATCCCCACTACCGTATAACCACTGCCCCCCTCCCGACTCGTAACGGGCCCCCACCCACCCTGACCCCACCCTCCCTCCCACCCTGACCCTGACCCCACCCACCTGCAGGTAGTCGGCGGCGCGCCACAGCGCCCACAGCTGGTCCAGGCACAGCCCGTGCCCGCCGTGTCCCCCGGCGGCGGCGACGGCGGCAACGCTCGCGCCAGCACCAGCACCAGCTGCTGCCGCGTCGGTCCCACCGGTGCTGCGGTGAGACACCGCCTCTGAAACTGCCGCCGTCTGCGGCTGCTGCAGCAGCGCCGCCACGTCGCGCACGCCCTGCGCCCAGCCCAGCAGCTGGCGGAAGACCCGCGCGTTGGCGGCGGCGTCCAGCCCCGGCACCGACACCACCGTCACCAGGGGCGGCCCTGCAGTGGCCGCGGCGGCGCCAAGCTGAGGCGGCGCCACAGTGGCCGCGGCGGAGAAGAGGTCGACGAAGCCGCTGAGGCCGCGGGCCGCATTGGCCGCGGGCGCGGCGGCGTTGGGCGTGGGCGTGGAGGAGGGCAGCCGCGACAGCCAGCCGTACAGCAGCGGCGACAGGCGCCGCAGCAGCCGGAACTCGCGGGCCGTCACCGCCACCCGCTCGCGCGGGCCCCACCCAAACACAGCGGTGGGCTCGCCGTCGGCGCCCGACGAGGCTGCGCGGGCTGCAGCGGCATTCGCAGCCGGAGGTGGACCACCTCGCTGCTGCTGCTGCTGCGGAGCGGAGCCCAGCGTCAACTTCTGCGGCGGCGGCGGTGGCGGCGGTTGCGCGGCGGCGGCCGCCTGCGACGAGGCAGCCCCGGGCGCCGAGACAGGCGTCGATGGCAGCAGCGGTGAAGGCGACGCCAGGCCGCGAGCGGCTGCAGGTGTTGGGCCGTTGGGACAGGCCGCGGCGGTTGCGGCTGCGGCCACGCTGGGGGCCGCCCCCGAAGCGGCAGCCAGGGTCGGCGGCAGCGGCGGCGGCGGCGGCGGCTGTGCCGGTAGCAGCTGCGGCGCCAGGTGTGCCGCCACCACGGGCGCCGGCCCGCCCGACGCGGAGCCCGACCGCACGGCCGCTGCGCCGCCGCCTGCGGTCGCGCCGTTGAAGAACATGGAGCCGAAGCCCGCGGTGGTGGCGGCGTGGGTGCCGGCGCTGCCGGCGCTGCCGCCCAGCGAGGCGTCGTCGCTGGCGGCGAACCAGGCGCCCAGCGGGTGGTGGTGGTGCGGGTGCTGCTGCTGGGAGTGCTGCTGCGAGGGCGAGGAAGCCAGCGCGCCCACCGGCGACGGCTGCGCCGCGTGCGACTCCGGCTGCGGCTGCGGCGGGTGCTGGCGGTGGCGGTGCGCGGGCGACGACATGAAGGCGTGCGCCCAGCCGCCGCTGCCGCCGCCGCCATCACCGTAACTGCCGTCCTCACCGCCGCCGCCGCGCGCGACCGGCGCGGCCGCCGCGCCCTGGTCCCAGTGGCTGGCAACGTGGTCATCATCTGTGGCCGCGCTGGGGCCGCCTGAGAAGGAGGACGGCTCGTCGTCCGACGCTGTGACCAGCGCGAGCGCACGCCGCAGGCCCGGCGGCAGCCGCGCACCGTCGGTGCCTCCGCCGCCAGGGGCGCCACGCCCCAGAGCCGCCAGCCCAGCCGCCCAGCCGCCGCCAGCGGCCAGCCCCGCCGGCCCTCCGCGGCGGCCCGCCGCCTTGGCGTTCGCGCCCAGCGCCGCCACGGTGGCGGCCGCGGTCGTGGCGCCCGGCCGGCAGGCGTTCGCGGCCGCCGCCGCCGCGGCAGCGGCGGCGGCAGCGATGGCAATGTGCCCGGCGACGGTGTTGCTGCCGAGGTTGGCGGCGGCGGCGCGGGCGGCGGCCATCGCCGCCATGTCCACCGGCACCGCCAGCGCGGCGGCCGTTAAGTGGGCCGAGCCAAAGTAGGTGTACGGCGGCAGCTCGGCGCCGCTCAGCGGCGGCCGGCCCGCCCAGGCGCCGCCGCCGCCGCCGCTGCTGCTGCCCAGGCTCGCGTCGGCGCCAAAGGGGTCGGTCAGCCCGGTGTAAGGCGGTGGCGCCGGCGGCGGCGGCGGCGGCGGCGGCGCGTTTGCCAATTCCGAGCCCGAACCGCTCGGCCCGCCGCCCGATGCAGCCGCCGCTAGCAGCTCCAGCTGCGGCACCGGCTTACGTGGCTGTGCGGGTGCCGGTGGAGGTGCGATTGTGCGGTTGGGCCTGCCGTGGGCGGCGTTGCGCGGCCCGGCGCTGCCTGCCGCTCCGCGCGGCCCGGCAGCTGCGCCGTCCACGGGCGGTGGTGCGGGCGTGGCGGTGGTGCGGTGCAGGTGCACCAGCTCCTCGCTCATGGACGTCAGGAGGAGGCCGCCGCCGCCGCCGCCGCCCACACTGCCGCCGCCTGCTGCGGCCCGTGCTGCTGCGCCACCGCCAAGGCCAGCTGGCGTGTGGCTTACGCCTCGAGCCATTTCAGGGGCAGTGGAGCTGACGCCCCACCGGCGCGGCTCCGCCTCCACCTCCGCCTCGACGTCCGCCACGCCGGTGCCGGCGCCGCCCGACATAAGCCAGGGGTCCAGCCACGCCTGCGGCCGCGGGTAGGCCGCGGGCCGGTAGGGCGGCTGCGAGCCGCCAGCCGCCGCCGCCGCCCACACGCCCTCGCCCAGGATGGCTGCGCCGCGGCCACCAGCACCACCTGCACCACCTGCTGTGCCCGCTGCCGCTGCGGCCGCTGCAAAGCCCTCCAGGCCCAGACCCAGGCCCAGGCCCAGCGGCGGGCGTGACTGCAGCTCCGGTGCCGTGGCGCGGGCAGCCAGCGCGGCGGCATGACGCGCTTCCGCTTCCGCCCTCCACGCAACCTCCTGGCCATGAGCCGCCCGCTCCGTGGCCGGGGCCGAGGCCGGGGCCGGGGCCGCCAGCGGCTGCGGGTCGCACTGCAGCGGCAGCCGCAGCGGCAGCGGCGGCAGCCTGCCGGACGCCGAGGTGAAGACTTCGTCGACGTCCTCGTCGTCACACGTATCGAACTCAAAGCGCCGAGCCGCCAGCGTATACCCGTCCTCCTGCTCCTCCTCCTGGCCCTCTGCCCCCGCAGCAGCTGCACACGCCGCCGCCGCCGCAGCGGCGGCGCCCAACCCAGGCCCAGGCACGCTGCCTTCCGCCTCGTTTGCTGAACCCACGGCGGGTGCCGCCTGTGCCTCCGCCTGCGCATGCGCGCCTTCTGGTGCCGCCTCGTCGCCCGAAGCGGCCGTGTTGCGGGGCCAGTGCGCCAGCGTCGCGGCCGTCAGCAGCGACTCGGGCGCGGGCAGCGCCATGGACGGCCCGCGGGTGCCGGCGCCGGACCCCGCCGGCGGCCCCCGCGCACCGCCTGCCGCCGCACCGGACCCCGCGGCCGTGGCAGCGGTGCTGCACAGCTGCAGGCTGTCCTGCAGCCACTGCAGCTCGTGGCCCCACGGCTCGCACGCAACGGCAGGACCAGCAGCAGCAGCAGCAGCAGCCGCAGCCGCAGCACCCGGCGGCACTGTGGCTGACGTGGCGGTGCCGGTTGGGGCCACCGGCCCAGCCCCTGGCCCAGCCCCCGGCCCAGCCCCCGCCGCCAGCGCCGGTCGGCGAAGGTCCACCACGCGGTGTGCGCGGCGGCCTGCGCTGCCGCTGCCGCTTGCGGTGCCAGTACCGGCGCCACTGCCATTGCCACTGCCACTGCAGCTCAGGCTGTCGGGGCCGCCGCCGCGAGAGGTCCGGCCGTGGGACACGTCCGCCGCGGCCCCCACCGCAGAGTCGGCGATGGAGGCGGCGGTGACGGCGGACACGGACGTGTGCACCGCCGACAGCGAGGTGGAGCGCACGGCGCCGGCGCCGGCGCCGCCGACATCCACCAGGTCCACCAGGCCCAGCAGCGCGCCGTCCGCACCGCTGCCGCCGCCGCCGCCGCCCGCGCCGCGCCCAAGGGCGGCCACCGTCACAAACGCCCAGTCCAAGTTGGCGCGCGACAGTGACACCGGCGCCGCCGCCGTTGCAGCCGGGAGGCGCGGCCGTCCCGCCGCCACCGCAGGCGCCGGCAACTTGCCCGCCGGTGGCGCCTCTGTGAGCGGCACCGCGGCAGTGGCTTCCTCGGCGGCGGCGGCGGCAGCCGAGTCGTCGACGGCGGCGGCAGCAGCCACGAAGCAGCCCACGCGCGTCAGCGGGGCGGATGGCGGCGTCATCGCCGCACACGAGGTGGCGCCCCCCACGTCCGCGCCCCCATGCGCATCATGCACCGTACTGCAGGGGCCCAACGGAGCAGCATCATCTCCTGCGGCCCCAACCGGCGTCTCGTTGGACACCAGCTCGAGGCGCGGCAGCGGCGACAGCGGCGGCGGCGGCGGCAGGACCTCGTCCGGCAGCTGCAGACGCAGCGGCACCGGCAGCTGCAGCGGCGGCGGAAACACGGGGCTCGCGGCGCCCCGCCGGCTGCGCGCTGACGCGCCCGACGTGGCGGGCACGGGCGTGGCGCCACCGGACGCCCACGCCCGTGCCGCCGCCGCCGCCACCGCTGTGGAGGGGGGCGCCCCTGTGCAGGCGGAGACGGAGGCGGAGGCGGAGGAGGACTCGCTCATGGAGTCGTAGTGGTCCACGCCGCTGCCGCGCAGCGCCGTGTAACCCGCCAGCGGCGCCGAGCGGCTCAGCATGGCGTCGATGAGCCCCGCCACGCCCGCCACCACGTCCGTCAGCAGGACCCCGCCGCCGCCGCTGCCGCCGCTGTTGCTGCCGCCGCCGGCATCGCTGCCGTCGCTGCCGCCGTTGTCGATGGCGCCACCCGCACCGGCGGCAGGCGACGCCGAGGCCGCAGCCGCAGCCGCCGCAGCTGCGCTGGCAGCGAGCACGGAGCTGAAGGGTGAGATGCACGCGGCGGAGGGGGCGCCGCTGGATGGGATGCTGCTGGCGGCACTGACGCGGGCGAGGGTGGGCGGCAGGCCACCTGCAGACACAGGCTGGCTGGGCGTGGGCGAGGTGGCGGGCGCCGGGACGGCGCGGCGGCTGGCTGACGAGCCCACGCCCGGGCCAGAGTGGCGCACAGCCACAACCCCCCGGTCCGCCCGGGGCTCCAGGCCGCTGCCGGCCAGACCCGCGGCCGCCACGGCCCAGCCGTCAGGCCCAAAACCAGCCGCCGCCAGTGCGCCAGCCGCAGCACGCACACCAGCCGCCGCCTGCGCGCCGTCGCCGCTGCAGCCGCCGCCGGCTGACCCCGCAGCCCCCGTGCCCGCCAGCGCGCCCACCAGCGACGCGAAGGAGCTGCCTGGCACGGGGGACGCGAAGCCGCAGGCGCCGGCGCCTGCTCGCTTACCGCCGGTGGCGGACTCGCGGGGTCGCCGTGCCGCCAGCGCCCGGCCGGCTGCGCGCAGGTCCCCAAAGAACGCACCGAACGCCGCCTCCAGCCGCCCACCCGCCAGCAGCAGCCGGCAGGCCACCGCGAGGGTGGACACCGCCCGCTCCGTGACGGCGGCAGCGGCAGCGGCGGCTGCGACTGCGGCTCCTCCATTGCCGTTGCCGCCTGCGCCGCCCTGGGGCGCAGCGGGGGGCTGCACATCCAGTAGTGCCGCCGCGGGCGGAGGGGCGGGCGCAGGCGCACCAGCCAGAGCCCCGGCATCGCCATGGGGCGCGCGAGCTTGGGCGCCCTGCGCCTGTGACCGCTGCTGCTGCTGCTGCTGCTGCTGCTGCTGCTGCTGCTGCTGCTGCTCCGCCCGGCGCTGTGCCTGCCGCCGCCGCAGCTCCGCCTGTTGAGCCGCCAGCTGCTCCTGCGGCCACAGCTCCTCCAGCTCCTGCTCCAGCAGCTGCGCCTCCAGCGCCTGCGCGCCCAGCAGCGCGGCGTCCAGCTCCCAGTCCGGACCTCCGGCCTCCGGCGCCACCCCCGGCACAGGCACAGGCACAGGCACTGGCGCTGCCTCGCCCACGGCGACAACGGCACCAGCCGGCGCAGCCGCTGCCCCCGCGGGACCGTTCTCTCCGGGCGGTTGGGCGGCCCCACCCTGCCCGGGCTGCAGCGGTACGACGGCCGCCGCCGGCAGCCGCACGCCCGCGGCACGCGCACCAGCGGCCGCCCCTGCACCCGCCTGCCCAGCGGGCGGCGCAGCAGCCACCGCGGGCTCGGCGGGTGCCGCACTCTCCGGTGGCTGCACCGGCGCCAGGCCGAACGGCGCCGCCGCGAGCACCAGCCCCGCCGCGCCGGGCGGCAGCAGCGAGTGGCAGGCGGGCGGCGCGGAGATGACGTGGCACAGCGCCAGCGGCACGTCCACCAGCGCGTACTGCCGCTGCCGCGACGCCGCAACCAGCGCGGCCAGCTGCTCCGCCTGGCCCAGCCCGCTGAAGCAGGCCTGGCCGCCCGGGCCGGCGCCCATGCCGGCGCCCGCCCCCTGGCCGGACAGCGAGGACCCGGCGCCGCTGCCGCCGCCGTCGTCCGCCCAGCCTGCCGCGGCCGCCGCCGCCGCCGCCGTCATGACCTCGCTGACGGGCGCCGAGGACAGCACGCTAGTGGTCCGGTTGCCGCAGCCGTCGCCGGTGCTGCCGCAGCCGCCCAGCAGCAGCCGCAGCAGCTGGCGGCGCAGCGGCAGTGGCAGCGCGGGCGCGTGCAGCAGCCAGCTCACGGCGTGCTCCGCCACCGCCTGCCGCAGGAGCGCCTCGCACGGCGACATGCCGACGATGCTCAGCCCGCCCGCGCTCGCCACGCCGCGCAGCGCCGCCGACACCGCCGCCTGCCACGAGGACGTCGCCGCCCCGGCCGTGACGCCGGGCAGCGGCACCGCGCCGCCCAGAGCTCTCTGCGGTTGGTCCGCAGGCGCAGCAGCGGTGCATGCGGCTTCGCTGGCGGCAGCGATGTCGGCGTCCGCCGGCGGGGGCGCCTGCTGCTGCGCCAGGCAGTCAGCCACAAACGCAGCCAGCACGGCGCAGGGCCGCGTCATGGGCCGCGTCAGCGCGGGCGTGGTCAGGTGCAGCGGCGGCGGCGGCAGCGCGGCCGCGTCCACCGGGGGCCCAGCAGCTGCCGCTGTGGCTGCGGCCGCCGCGGCTGCGGCCGCGGGCTCCTCGGTGGCGCCTGCCCGGCACAGCACCTCGGCCAGCGCGCCAAAGGTGGGCGCGCTCAGCAGCAGGCGCCGCGCGCGGCCCGCCAGCTCCGGCTCCGCGCCCCCCAGCAACGCAGTGCAGCCCAGGACCGCGCCCGCCGTCACCGCCGCCTCCAGCCCATCCCAGAACTGCACCAGCGCCGCCAGGAGGTCGCCCGCACCCGCCCAGGCCTCCTGGGCACTGCCGCCGCCGTCAGCCGCCTCCTCCTCCTCCTTCCCGGCCTGGAGGTGCTCGCCCTGGTGGTGACCGCCGGCGCCGTCCGTGCTGCGGCGGCCGCCATCGCACGACCCGCCCGGCAGCGGTGGCAGCAGCACCTGCCCGACCTCGATCGCCAGCGACACCGCGCCCGCAGCCGCGTCGCCGCTCACCACCTCCCGCCCTGCCGCCTCCTCCGCTCCCTGCGTGCCTGCCGTCCCCGGCTCCGACTGCTCGTGCCCGACCGACGGCGCCTCCGCCAGGCCCCATGCGGCGTCGCTGAGTAGGAACAGGCACCAGCTGCAGTTGCGCAGCACGGCGTCCAGCAGCGCGTAGGGCAGCAGCACTTCCTGCAGCCGCCGCAGGGCCGGAGACACGCAGGCGGGGCTGCTCACCCCGGCGCTGCCGGCCCCGCAGCCGCCCTGTCCGGATGGCGGCGGGGAGACCGTCGCGGAGCGCGGGCCGGGGCCGCGTGCGGCAGGTGCCCCCACCCCCGGGCCCACCCCCGCTGCTATGCCGCCCCCGCCGCCGGGGCTGCAGGGCAGGCGCAGGCCCAGCGCCGCCGCGGTGGTGGGGTTGAGGCTGCATATCCAACTGCTGCCGTGGCTGCTGCCGATGGACAGGTCCACCATCCCCAGCGCCCCGCCCCCGCCCGCCGCCGCCGCCAGCGCGTTGCTTGCCGACGTCACCGCCGCTGACGCCGACGCCGCGGCGGAGGAGGTGGCGGCCGAGGCCGCCACCAGCTCCAGCGGCGCGATGGCGCGCATGAAGTCCGCCACCGCGCGCACCGACACGCCGCGAGCCACCGCCCGCCGAGCCGCCGCTGAGCCGCCCGCCAGCTGCACCAGCATCCAGCTGGCCTGCAGGCAGGCCGTGCCCAGCGCCCGCCACTGCCGGACCTCCTCCTCGCTGGGCGCAGCAGGCACCTGCTCTCCCGGCCGCACCGCGCCAGTCGCCTCCGCCCTGACTAACGCAGACGCCAGCGCCGCCAACACGGCCCCAGGCTCCTTACTGTGGTGCTTGCTGTGGTCCTCCACGCCAGCAGCAGCACCAGCAGCGGCGCTGCCTGCAGTTACCACCATTGCAGGCTGAGGCGGGGGCCGCTCCCGGCCGCAACCCGCAGCTGGCGCCTCTACCGCTGCCAGCACACGCCACACCGGCGACTGGCGCAGCCGCCGCGTCAGGCGCACCAGGGCCACCCGCATCGCCGCCGCCAGGCCGCACTCGCACATAGCATCCACGTTGCATGGGGCCTGTTGTGTGTGGGGGGCGGGCGTGTCAGCTTGTTGGGCATACGGTACGGTACGCGCTGTCGGCACAGATCCATACGGTAAGCTAAGCCCCTCCCTGGTATCCAATCGCAGAGAATATTCCATCGGCCGCAGGCCGCACCTCAAAGCCGTGCTCAAGCAGTGCCCCCAGCGTGGCACCCAGGCGCGCGTGATCGCCGCCCTCCGCCGCAACTGACACTGCGGCCACCAGCGCGCTCAGGTGCGCCCTGAAGGCGGCGGGGTCAACTACTTGGTCCGACTCCGAGGAGTCCGACTCCCCGCCTGTTGCCCCGGCAAACTGCGGCGCCGCGCCCGGCACCACACCGCCACCCAGCGCCACGACCTGTGAGGTTGTTACAGTCAGGAGCGGCTCAATGCAGTGACGCGTCTTTCAGGGCGATCCAGAGTCGCAGACAGGAAGCGGCCATGCCGAGCCATGCTACGCTGCTGGCCGACAGTCGTAATCTGTACTCACCGGGCTGGCAAGGTCACATGTGGATCTGCCTCTTGCACCAAAGCCCCTGTCCTCCGCGTTTCGAGGCCTGCGCGGGTAAGGGCAGCGCCAATACTAGTCAACATACCCGGCTTAGGGCCAGACCTGATGACGATGCTTACCAGATAAACACAAGCTCTTGAAGCCATTCGCGCAGCAGACTCCGGTCCAACAGAAATGCGGAGACCACAATTGCCAAAACGGCAGCAACCAAGGCCCCCGGGGAGCCTAGAACCTCCAGAAAGAGGTCGATCATCGTGATGCTCAGCTAAAGCCGCCTTAGGGCTCGCTCAGCCAGTCAAAACCCGCTTGGAGCGCTTCGGCTGCTCGAGCACGCTTACGGCAGGACCTGCTAGCTAATCATCTTGAAAACACCTCGGTTATCCATGCCACGCCGCCACAGCCGGCTGCTTGACTCGGAAGCCGGTCAAAGCGCTCGACTGCTTCTCCAGCGAACTCTGAGTTGCTTAAATCTTTACAACATGTTCAAATGTATATGAAAGAAATGTATTTAGACTACGTCCAAAATCCGGCTGCCCGTCTCATTTAATGTGCACTGTGAAGTCCGTTTTTCACACCGGGGTCGGGGTTTTCCGATTCTAGGTCTGCGCGGATGTTGCTGCCGTATCAAAAACTAAATTGCGATTTAGGTCTTTTACCATGCCGCGCGGCGGGAAGCGCCTGGGGAACGCCGCGCGGTCAATTGTGCCCCCGACCCACGCCCGCCACCCCACCCCAACCCACCCCACTCCCGCCCGGCACACAAACGCCACCCTGTCCCTACACACACGCTTACACAAATCGACCACCCAGATGGGTGCGTGCACCACAAAGCCGCTCTTCAGTGGCAGCGGCACCCCGCATGCGTGTGTGTGGGGGACAGGGCGGCATACGAGCGTCCAGGGTTGGTAGGGGACCTGCTGGGGTCTGGCACCGCAGCGGCAGCACCACCACCGCCACTTCTCTACTCATTGCTGGTGTTGGTGGTGGGGGCCCTGGTTCCAGCCCCTACCGGGCATGTGACGTGCCGGAGGCACAAACGCTGCTGCCGGGCGCCGGTGGTGGGCGGCTTCTGCCTCTGGTGGACTTCTGCCTGTGCAGCAGCCAACGCAGCCGCTGCCATGTCTGGATTTACTAGCGGCGGCGGCTTGTTGTTTGACTGATCTGCCTGCCTCCCTGCCCGCCCTGCCCGCCCTGGGCCGCCGCCTGCCCTGCCTGCCTGCCTGCCTGCCTGCCTGCCTGCCTGCCTGCCTGCCTGCCTGCCTGCCTGCCTGCCTGCCTGCCTGCCTGCCTGCCTGCCTGCCTGCCTGCCTGCCTGCCTGCCTGCCTGCCTGCCTGCCTGCCTGCCTGCCTGCCTGCCTGCCTGCCTGCCTGCCTGCCTGCCTGCCTGCCTGCCTGCCTGCCTGCCTGCCTGCCTGCCTGCCTGCCTGCCTGCCTGCCTGCCTGCCTGCCTTGGCTGCTGCTTGTTGTTTAGCTGCTCTGCTCTGCTCTCCTCTGCCTGTCGGCCTGCCTAACTGCCTTCCTGCCCGCCCTGTGCGCCTAGGCCGCCTGGGCCGCCTGTCTGCGCCATGGCGCTGCAGTGGTGGTGGCGGTGTGGGTGGAGTCCAGCGGGTGGTACCTCGGGTAACACACATGGTTCGTGTCGCGTGCCCCCGGGCTTTAATGCTTTATCTTGTCGTATACGAGATCGTGGCCTCAAAACGCTTGGCGCTCTGTGTTCCGGCCAGTCTGTCTAGATAGGTTAGGCCTAGCGGATCCCTGTTCGAGACAGGGCAGAGCCCGTACGCACTCGTTAACTAGCGTCCTGGGCCTATGCCAGGACTCTCGTTCCTCTTCAGTCGTCTTCACGTCCGGCGCCCCTCTACAGCGCCTCCCGACGCTTACGCACACAAGGTGAGCTCCCTTGGGGCTTGACTGTCACACCTGCTGCCGGCAGAGCTGCTCATCAGCTGCTGCTGCTGCTCACGCTGTTGCCTCTGCTCTTGCAGCTCCGCCGCAGTCGCTGCCTGCTGGCCATCTGCAGCGTAGGTGCCGTAGCCGCCTATGTTTCACTATCGCATCCCCCCGCCCTCGCCACGCTATTCCCCCCATGTTTGGTCTAGGTTGGGATGGTAACCACAACCCCCCATATCTGATACCTCCCGCCCAGCGGGGGCCTTGATTCAGCTAATAGCCGGGCCGGCGTGTGAGGAAGGACCCCCTGCTCGCCCATCCTCCACGACGTTCGGCCCCTATCCATAAGTATCTATGCCTTACATTCACCGCCATGGCCTGTCGCTCGCTAGTTTGATTTTGGTATGGAATGGGCTGGTATTTACCCCCTCCCCCCGCCTCCCCGCATCCTTACCCACCCTCCCGCCCCACCTCCCGGCCTCCCGCCATCTCCATATCTAACAACGTCCAACGCGACAGGAGGGAGCATTGACCCCAGCAGGTGCAGGCGGCAGCCGCGCAAGTCACCGTGCCGCCCCACCCGCGTGCTGCGCCCACAGGCCACGCTCGGGGCCTACCCTGCTCTCCCGCGGTCCCCGGTGCGGTGTGTGTCGTTCCCGGTACCGTGTGCCGCGCGTGAGACGTTCACACCGTCGTCAAAACTTTGGAGCGAGTTCTGGAGCGTTGGGATGAGCGGCGGGTGTCTGTGTGCCGGCGGACACGGAACGCCACGATCACGCCGCAGCCAGGCGGCAAGCAATGGCTGGCCTGCTGCTGCTGCTGCTGGCTGCTGCTCGAGCGCCACGAGGTGCCCTCACGGCCGTGGATCGCGCCATCGGGCGACATTCTCACAACACACACATACACACACATTGCTGTTCTCTCCCTTGTGATCTCTAACACACACACATCATAGTACTCTCCCTTGCGATCTCTAACACACATACACACACACACACACACACACACACACGCCGCCTGCCCCTGGTGGAGTGCAGCGCCGCCATCGAACCACGACACGACGAGACGAGGTAAGAAGACTAGACGCGACGAGACGACACCCCGAGAAAAGATAAGACGCAAGGCCGCGGTGGCTGATAGTGCGTGTGTGCAGCTTGGCCGCGCGCCGTCTCGCTGAGCCTGGCGACGGCTAAGGACGGACACATAACAGACCCGCGATTCGCCTCATCTGGTCCGCCGCTATCCCCTGGCTCTCCCCACCTTCCTTTGGCACGACAACAGTGAACCGATACCACCAGGGGTGCCACCCCTGCAGGCCCCACAAGAGCTCTGGCGAACCGCGGGAAACTAACCAGCAATCCCGGCAATCAACCCATACCGCATACGTACGTACAGCTAACCGTGCTTGCTTGCGGTCACGGCCCTACCTCGCTCTAACACTCACAGGTGGCGGCGCGGCCTGCCGCTACCCACCCATTCACCACCGCACCACGCACTGCGCCTACTCGTGGCCGCCTACAACGGCGGCGCTGCCGCCCCTTGCCACTGCCCTCTCGCCTGCCTGCTGCCGGCGTCTTATTTCCATCTTGGTCAAGTGTTCAAGCAAACCCCCAGGCCTCTTCCATCAGCCTTGCCCTTCCTGCCTCCCGACCACTCCAACCCTTATTACACGTGCTCGCCCAGCCATTCGCCTCTAAAATGCCAAGTCCTAATAAACACGCTGCTAACATGCTCACCAAAACTTCTCACGCTTGCTCTCACGTGCACTCAATGGCACTGCGCCATCCATGGCCCGCGCACAATTTGTTATTGTTGCTCCCAAGCCTTTATACCGCAGGGAAGGACTACAGAGAACCGTAGTTGCGTGCATAAGAAAACGGACAAGAAACAATTCGTTGATGGCATGCATGCAACGCATCCAAATCAGGCGTACTTCAGCCATCAAGAGTAGCAGCAGTATAAGCCCACCCAATGTACCCACCCCACCAGCCATAGGTGCGGAAACCATACATCAACACTGATCGGGCAGGTGCCACGCCCCTTTATTCAGCGAACCGCTTCGCAAAATGAGCCCCAACCAAACGCGCCTGCAGTAGTACTGTTGTTGGTCCAGATTTGCCATCTAGTGCCTGAGCTTGAGTGAATCTCAAATGCATGCTGGGCAAACCCAAAACTACCTCTATCTATCTAATTGGACAAAAGTGCAGGATAAGAAGGGCTGGCACAGTCGACATGCGACATGCAACTTTTCCCAGTGCCACTTCATCGAGGTGGCCTTGCAGTGCAGTGAGGTAAAAGGTCCTTGACGCCCTTGACTGTAATCTGTCAAATGGGTCGTCGCTTATTGCGTGTCACCAATACCACGGGCCGCACCGGCGGGCGTACACTGCCGCGCATGCGGGTGAGAGCCACCATTGCGCAAACTTGACGCAATGGAAAGGCATTCATGGGTCAAGGCATTCATGTTTAAGGCACACGCCCGCATGCATCGCACTGCTGCTGCGCCCACGGCAGGGGCGGCCCAGACCACTCCACAGTCCTCTCCTTGGGTGGTGCGGCTTAAATCACTGCCCGCTGCGTGACCGGGCGTCACTGGTGCCCTGACTAATACAATTTCAGCCTCCAGTTGTATTATTTATTATTACGTCGTCTTATGCACCCAGTTCACCTTTATTTCGCATGCCATACTCTCCTGTTGTGCAGTGCAACCGCAGAACACAAACCTGCTAGCTTTCCATGGGCCGCCAAGGCCGGAAGGCGCTGACTGAACAGAACAAGGCCACTCTACAAAAGACCAAAAATGGGCTCACACCCACGTCAGCAGCAGTTCAAAGCCATATATAGCATTCCGTCGACACACCCCTATGTGTGGTGCCGAGCCCCTCCTCCAGCCGCAATGCACAAGCTCACCAAACCACATGACCCAACATATCCCCAGGTAGGAGGACAAACCCGCTGTACTTGCCAACTCAAAATTTGTGCGTCCAACCAATGCATGCACGCACTAGGCAGCACTAGGGATCTCGAAACACAACCATAAGCACTGATAGAAAAAAATTATTGTGCGCGTGCCCGTACAGGCTAACACGCAAAAGCGGCGGCACGCTTGAAGCTGGCCTGCATGGACTTGATGGTAACTTCCGACATGCTTGACAAATGGCTAGCAGCACAGAAAAGCCCATGTTCTTGAATAATATCACTCTGCCCGATCAGCAGGGCGCCACGCCTGCCGCGCGCCGCTGCGCCTGCTGCTGCTGCTGCGCCTGCTGCGCCTGCGCCTGCTGCTGCTGCTGCTGCTGGCGCTCCAGCTCGGCAATCTCCGCTGTCAGCGCCGCCACCACCTCAGCCGCGCGCGGCCGCCGCGCCGGCACGGCGGACCAGCACGCCGCCGCCAGCCGCCTGCGTGCATGCAGTGCGCAGTGCGGTGCGCATTGCGCAGTGCGGCGGCGTGCACATACGCATATCAAAAAGGTCAATAACAGAATGGAAAGTAACAAGTAAGGAAGCAAGGGGCGCCACCGCGAGCTACGTGGCAGTGGCGCGGACGGACCTCTGGTTTGCTGCTGGAGATGGTGCAAAGGCCGCATGCCGTCAGTCAGAGGTGGGGGTGGGGGTCGTGTGCGCCGCGGCCGTGCGATAGACCGTCCGGCCCCCCCCCACAGGTTTGGGTTCTCTCGTTTCGCTTTTGGTTTCTGGAATGAACTACCCACACACACACGCACACACGTGCGCGCTCCCGTGCCACTTACACACCTACGCCCGCCCATTCCCACACGACCATCACCAACCAGCAAGGACCCGCCCGCCTGCCCCCTGCACCACCACTACCACCACCACCACCACCGCCACCACCGCCAGCACCACGCACCCACGCACCCGCCGCCGCACGCACCTGTACGGCAATGGCACGGCCTCCGTAAACACGGGCCGGCCGCCGCGCAGCACCAGCTGCGGGATGCGCCCCAGCGGCACGGCGGCGTAGGGGCGCGGCGGCGGCGGCGGCGGGTGCGGCGGCTGCTGCTGCTGCTGCTGCTGCCCCCCTCCGCCTGCTGCTGCTGCTGCTGTCGCCCCGGGGGTGGTGGCGGCCTTGGCCACGGCCCCAGCCCCCAGGGGCGCCATCAGCTCCCACATGAGCACGCCCAGCCCGTACACGTCCGCGGAGGCGTCCAGCCGGTGCGGTTGCGGGGCAGCTGTGTGCGTGCGTGTGTGTGTGCGTGTGTGTGTGTGTCGGGGGGGGGGGGCAGGGGCGGGCGTGTGAGACAGGCAGAGAGAGGGTGGGGGTTGCAAGGATACGTGGCGAAGTGGTAGAACAAGTACAGGGGGGGAGCGCGCGAGCGTAAGAGAGTGGGGTAGCAAGGATATGTAGCGAGAGGGGTGGGGTGGGGGGGAGGATGAGAGGCGCAAGGAACAGACGGGAAAGACAGGAGGGAAGCAGGCATCCCCATGCACCCTCACGCACCCTCATGCACACATGCACCCCACGCATGCACCCCCATGCACCCTCATGCACCCTCATGCACACATGCACCCTCATGCACACATGCACCCTCATGCACACATGCATCCATGCATCCCCTCATGCACCCCCATCACGTTCTTGCATGCACGCGTGCGTACATACAACAGCCGGACACCTCCGCCGCACCCCTCCCTCCCTCCTTCCATCCTCCCCCTCCCTCCCGTACACACCTCTGCTGGCCATCAGGCACTCCGGCGCCAGGTGGGTGACGCTGTGCGTGGTGGTTGGTTAGTTGGTCGGTTGCGCCGTGTCGGTGTCGGCGTCGGCGCGTGCGCAGGAGGATGATGGGCAGCACAAGTAGGGGTAAGGCGTTGTGTGCGTTTGTAAAAGAATCCGAAACGAATATGTTGTGTGTGTGTGTGTGTGTGTGTGTGTGTGTGTGTGTGTTTCGCGGGAGCACAAGGAAAACACAGACATTCAAAGGCGTTGTGCATGTGTGTGTAGCCAGGGGTGTGATTGTGCGCGTCCCTCCTCCGAGGGGCTTCCAGCAGTTCAAGGCGGCGCGCTGCCGCTAACCCTTTCTATCTGCCTCCCGCCTACCCCCGTCCCTGCCCCCTGCCTCGCCCCGGACCATCGTGGCCCGCCACCGCCACCGCCTCCGCCACCGCCTTCGCCACCGCGGTCCCCAGCAGGCATTGAGCAACCCCCCATACCAGCCAGCCAGCCAGCCAGCCAGCCAGCCAGCCAGCCAGCCAGCCAGCCAGCCAGCCAGCCAGCCAGCCAGCCAGCCAGCCAGTTGGGGCACAGGGGCAACTGCGGGGACGCACTCGACTGCCTGCGCCACTGCCACTGCCACTCCCACTGCCACTGCTACTGCCACTGCTACTGCTACTGCCACTGCTACTGCCACTTCTACTGCCACTCACGTGCCACACGCCTGGTCCACCAGGGCGTAGCGGGTGCCGTCCTCCGCGGTCTGCAGCAGCAGCAGCACAGGTGGGTGGGTAGGTAGGTAGGTGGGCGGGTAGGTAGGTGGGTAGGTAGGTAGGTAGGTAGGTAGGTAGGTAGGTAGGTAGGTAGGTAGGTAGGTAGACGCCATGTGTGCACGGCAGTGGGTGAGTGTGTAGCAGCAGCAGTATGATTGATTGCCAACACACCATCGTCCAGCACCAGCCATTGCGGCTCCATCTCCCCTTCCCCCCAAGACACAAGGCCGCACACACGCACACACAAACGCATACGCACACGAACACGAACACGAACACGAACACGCACACACACATACGCACACGCACACGGGTTGCGTATCGGTAAATGGTAACGCGGAGCGTTGGAGCGGGCTTCTCCCTGTTTGTTTTGTTTTCGTTAACACACACGCACGCACGCACACACACACGCACGCACACACGCACACACACACACGCACACACGCACACACACACACACACACGCACACACACACACGCACGCACACACACCTCGGTGAGCGGCGTGCAGAAGCCGAAGTCGGCGAGCTTGGCAATGAAGCCGCGGGGGTCGGCGGGCGCGGACTTGAGCAGGACGTTGGCGGCCTTGATGTCTGTGGGGATTGGGGGATTGGGGGTTGGGGGTTGGGGAGTGCAGCGATGGGGAGTGCGGGGTTGGGAGGGCCGCGGGGCGGGGGGGGGGTCCATGTATGATTAAACAGACAATGAAGGTGTAGACGGGTTGGGATGGGATGGGATGGGATGGGATGCAGCATCATGCTGCCAGCATGTGAGCGTGAGGTGCTGTGTGTGTGTGTGTGTGTGTGTGTGTGTGTGTGTGTGTGTGTGTGTGTGTGTGTGTGTGTGTGTGTGTGTGTGTGCCGCGTGCGTGTTGGGCTTGGTGGCGCTGTGGTGTCGGAGAGGAGTACGACAGTACCGTATGTGGCGGTAGGTGGGTGGTGTGCACACACACACACACACACACACACACACACACACACACACACACACACACACACACACACACACCGCGTCATGCGTCACGTGCACACGGACGGACGGACGCGTCATGCTGCTGCCGCTGCTCCACCCGAGGCCGGGGCCACCCCCCGGGGGTCGCCCAGCAGGGGATAGGGCCACCCCTCGGGGATAGGGCCAACCACCCAGCAGACGGAAAAGCACTGGTCCAGTCCCCGCCCACCCACCCACCCACCCACCCACCCACCCACCCACCCACCCACCCACCCACCCACCCACCCACCCACCCACCCACCCACCCACCCACCCACCCACCCACCCACCCACCCACCCACCCCCCCACCCACCCACCCCACCCACCCCCACCCACCCACCCACCCACCCACCCACCCACCCACCCACCCACCCACCCACCCACCCACCCACCCACCCACCCACCCACCCACCCACTGCCACCGTGCACTGCCACCCACCCACCCACCCACCCACCCACCCACCCACTGCCACCCACCCACCCACCCACCCACCCACCCACCCACCCACCCACCCACCCACCCACCCACCCACCCACCCACCCACCCCACCCACCCACCCACCCACCCCACTGCCACCCACCCACCCACCCACCCACCCACCCACCCACCCACCCACCCACCCACCCACCCACCCACCCACCCACCCACCCACCCACCCACCCACTGCCACCGTGCACTGCCACCCACCCACCCACCCACCCACCCACCCACTGCCACCCACCCACCCACCCACCCACCCACCCACCCACCCCACCCACCCACCCACCCACCCACCCACCCACCCACCCACCCACTGCCACCGTGCACTGCCACCCACCCACTGCCACCCACCCACCCACCCACCCACCCACCCACCCACCCACCCACCCACCCACCCACCCACCCACCCACCCACCCACCCACCCACCCACCCACCCACCCACCCACTCCACTGCCACCCACTGCCACCCACTGCCACCCACCCACCCACCCACCCACCCACCCACCCCACCCACTGCCACCCACTGCCACCCACCCACCCACCCACCCACCCACCCACCCACCCACCCACCCACCCACCCACCCACCCACCCACCCCGGTGCACCAGGTTCAGCGAGTGCAGGTAGCGCAGCGCCAGCACCACGTCCAGCAGCGTGAGGTACACGCCCTGTGTTAGAGATCACATGAATATGTTGTGTGTGCGATGTGTGTTGCGTCGTGTGTTGTGTTGCGCTGTGTGGTCGTGCATGTGTGTTAGAAATCATAAAGGAGAGAACTGCGTAGTGTGTGTGTGTTGTGTGTGTGTGTGTACTTGGGCGCTTGTGGCAGTGTTGCAGTGTTGGTAGCTGTGCGTGGGAGAGGTAGTGACGTCAGATGTGTTGTGTTGTGTTGCGTTGCGTTGCTAGATATGTAATGAGATAGAGGTAGCGCTTCCGCAGGCAGGCAGGCAGGCAGGCAGGCAGGCAGGCAGGCAGGCAGGCAGGCAGGCAGGCAGGCAGGCAGGCAGGCAGGCAGGCAGGCAGGCAGGCAGGCAGGCAGGCAGGCAGGCAGGCAGGCAGGCAGGCAGGCAGGCAGGCAGGCAGGCAGGCAGGCAGGCAGGCCAGGCCGCCGCCAGTGTTGCAGTTGCATGACCCCAAACGCAACCGCGCCCCGCCCCGCCGTGCCCCCACAGCCCTCAGGCCTGAGGCTCTCACCAGCATGTCCACGGCCACCAGCTGCTGCTGCTGCTGCTGCTGCTGCGGGGGGCTGCCGCCACCGCGGCTGTAGCCGCCGCCGCTGCTGCCGAGCACGCGGCAGTAGCGCGGGAAAGCCCGGCTGGCCAGCGCGGCCCCCAGGCTGCCCATGTCGCACCACTCCACCAGCAGGGCCGTGCAGACGCTGTCGCCGGGCTCGATGACGCCGCCGCCGCCGCCGTCGCCGCAACCGGCCGCGTCAGGCGGTGCAGCAGCGGCAGCAGCAGCAGCAGCAGCCGGCGTGGCTTGGGCGGAGCCGTCTGGTCCGGCGGGGCTGCGGCGGCGGTGCACAGCGACGTGGGCAAAGAGGGGGGGCAGTAGTAGTGGGAAGGGGGCGGGGGTGGCGGTTATGACGCACGCTGCGGGTGATGTATGCATAGGTAGGGTTTCAGCAGTGGCGCCTGACTGCACCCGGGTGGCGGTGCGTATCACACGTGGTGCAGCCATACCCCACCGTCAGCCATCGTCTGTCTACATCTCCTTCTTCATTAATTTAACATGCATGGAACCCCACCCCACCCCACCCCACCCCTGGTCTCTGGTGTTTTGCTTGGGTCTGGAATAAACTACCCACCCCACCCCACCCCAGCAAACTGCACCTCAGATCCACCCGCGCGCAGGCACCCAGGCACCCAGGCAGCTAGCTAGCTAGCTAGCTAGCGAGGCAGGTGCGCACCGCCCGCCCGCCCGCCCGCCCACCCACCTGCTGCCGCTGCTGCTGCCGGCACCCGCTAGTGCTGCTGCTGCTGCTGCTGCTGACGTCAGCGCCGCCGCGTCCTCGGCCGCGGGAATGAGGTAGAACTGGCGGGCGCCGTTGGGCAGCAGTCGGACCTTGAGGCTGCGGGGGTGGGGGGGCGTGCCATGCATGTTAGGGGGGGGGCGTTTGGTGCAAGGGGTCCGTTGGTGGGGTTGGTGTTGTGGGTTGTGAGTCCGGGGCGGCGCACGGGGCGCCCGTGAGGGGCAGGGAATGGGGGGCGGCCCGTGAGGGGGAAAGAGCGCTGATGGTTAGTGTCAGGGTCTGTGCGTGTTGGACACGCGTGCGGCGTGGTCTGTACGCAGCCTTTAGGCCTCAGGGGCCTCAGCAGGGGCCTCAGCAGGGGCCGCAGCAGGGGCCTCAGGGGCCGCCGTGAGTACGTCCCTGCATGCAGCACATGCACGTATGCGGCACATGCACATATGCACGCATGCAGCACATGCACACGCTACATATCCGCACCCGCCACCCGCACCACTCACACGACGGAGGTGTAGGTGGCGTGCACCTGGATGACGTTGGGGTGGTTCAGCGTCTGGCCACACCTGTGTGTTAGGAAAGCACAAGGAGAAAAAGGTCGACACCTGTGTGTGTGTGTGTGTGTGTGTGTGTGTGTGTGTGTGTGTGTGTGTGTGTGTGTGTGTGTGTGTGTGTGTGTGTGTGTGTGTGCGTGTGCGTGTGCGTGTGGGCAGGGGGGGCAGGGACGGAGAGCGAAGGGGCATTCAGTGGTGGTGGTGGTGGTGGTGGTGTGTGTGTGTGTGCAGGGGGGAAGTGCTGGGGATAGGTGGCACCATCACACACACACGCCACCACAAATAACGACGCAACCGCCTCAGCCCAACGCCGCCCTGCCACCCACCACAGCTCCATCGCGTTACGCAGCATGGTCCGCCGCGCGCGCAGCCGAGCCGCCTCCACCTCCGCGCCCGCGCCCGTGCCCGCGCCCGCAGCCGCCTCCCCGCCAGCGACGCCCGGCTGCTGCTCCCCGGTGGGCACACCCATCCCGGACGCCACCGCCGCCGCCGCCGCCGCCGCCGGCACGGGCGCCGCCGCCGCCGCGGGGTCGGCGGCCACGGGCATCTCCATCAGTTTGACGGCGCACTCGGTGGCGCCGCAGCGGCCGCGCAGCACCACGCCGCCGCCGCCGCGGCCCAGCACCTCGCGCAGCTGCAGTCGCGACAGGTCGGCGGCGAGTGCGGCGCGGTGGGGCGGGTGCGGGTGCGGGTGGTGCGGGGGGGTGGCGGTGTGGCAGGAGGCGGCGGCGGAGGCAAGGGCGCCGGAGCCGGCTGCGGCGGAGGCGGAGGCCAAGGCTGGGGATGGGGATGGGGCTAGGGCGGAGGCGGAGGCGGAGGCTCCGGAGCCGGCGGCAGGCATGAGGAGGGGGTGATGTGCGCCAGCGCTGACACTGGCGGCACCGGCACCGGCACCGGCACTAGCGGCACCGGCGGCTCCAGCCGTGGCGGCGATACAGCCGACCAACAGGTCCTGTGCGGAGGGGGGCGGTCCCATGCATTTAGGTTAGGTAGAGGTAGACAGGTAGGCACGGTACAGCAGGTCTTGGCCAAGCAGGCCTTGACGTTACCGAGGGGGAGGGGGGGGGAGGTAGCCATCCATTCGGGGGGGGGGCGTAATGGGTCAATGCGAAGGATGGGGGGAGGAGGGGGTAGTTCATTCCAGAAACCAAAGGGGGGGCACGGCGCGCCGGGGCAGGGGGCCAGGTGCAGGGCAGCAGCGGCGGGTGGGGTGAGAGGAGGGGAGGCCGCAGGCGCGCAGCAATGGCACGACCGACACAAAGCACGCACGCAATGCCGACAGACACACAGACACACGCGCACATGCATGGGCGGGGCGGGCCGGGGCGGGCCGGGGCGGGCCGGGGCGGGCCGGGGCGGGGCATCACTGCCTGATGCCGCCGTGCCGCTGCCATGCACGAACATTACCTACTGGCTCACACGGGCACTGGCGCACAAAGACACAAGGACGCACGCACACACACACACACACACACACACACACAACGCCACATTCCTCCACCATCACCACCCCTCCATGCGGCCTAGCAGCGCTCTGACGGCAGTGCCAGCAGCGACGGGCGCGGGCGATGTTGTCCCCAGCCTGCCCCTCCCTGAGGACGCCGAGCGCACGGCGACGGCGCTAGGCTGGCTGCCGCCGGTGCAGGCGCTGGAACCCGCACCAGAGCCAGGGGCCTGGTGCTATACGGCGCCCCTGTGGGGCAACCCGCTCCTCTCCCCGCCGCCCCTGGCGGAGGGTGGCGAGGCAGACCCAGACCTGGAGGCAGAGGAGGAGCCGGCGCCAGAAGCTGCACTTGCTGGCGCCGCGCAGTGCACGCAGGGCCGCGGCCTTGACTACCGCCACAGGGCACTACGTGCCTGTGCGCAGCTGCTCACCATTGGCGACCTGGTGCGAGCATACGACGCGCGCCCGCTCGACACGGCCGCCGTTATCGACTGGGACGGGTGGCTGAGAGCCCACCTGGCCCCAACAGACGCACGCCAGCGTCGCCGTGGCCCCACGCTAGCCGCCCTCCAGGGCCTGGCTGATGACATCCCACCGGCGTGGCTAAACGCCGCACGGGCCCACGCCGCACAGCTGGCGGGCCCCGGCCCCGCCCCGCCCCCCGCCCCCTCCACCCCCTCCGTCATCAGCACCATCATCATGCCGCGCATGGGATGGGTGCTACCAGGCACCGAGTCCGTCAAAATCCCCCTGGAGAAGCTGTCCGTCCGCATGGCCACAGCCCTACAGCTGGACAGTATCGCGACACGCCGTGCCGGACTCCACGAGGACTATGAGCGGGCGGCCCTTGGCCTGCCGCCCCGCTCAGAGGCGCGGCGTGAGGACCTGCCTGAAGACGCGGCAGCGGCGCTCGGCGCCTTTCGGGGCACCCTTGCGCGCCTGTGGCAGCGCGTCCGGTGGGAGCGGCGCCATTTCGAGACTTTGTGGCGGCTGGCCATCGACGCCGTGCCGCTGCCGGGCAACACTCACATGCCCACGGCTCGACGAGAGCCGTGCGGCTGTGGGCAGTATGGCCATGGCAGCGCCACAACGGGTCCAGCCGCCGCCACCCCGCCTGAGCCGCGGCAGCACCACTTCTGGGGCTGCGCGGTGGCAAAGGCGGTGGTGGCGCAGATCAACGCGCACACCCCGGGGCCCCAGCCCATCAGCCAAGCCCAGCTATGGCTAGTGCAGGCGCCCTCGGGCGTCCAGCAGTGCGTGTGGGATGTGGTGGCGATGGCGGCGCTTGCCGCCATAGAACACGGCCGGGTGCGGCTGCGCGGGATGACGCGCGCTGCAGCGGCCCAGGGAGACCAAGCGGCGGCGGCGGCAGCAGCACCCACCGAGGCAGCGGCGGCGGCAGCAGCGGGGGCGGATGCTGACCCAGATGAGGTCCCGCCCACGCAGCTGACGCCGCCGCAGCCAGGCGTCAACCACACCGAGCTTGCGTGCGCTCGCGCAGTCGCAGACTTTTGGTCGCGGCTGCTGCAGTTCGCGCAACTCGGTGTGCCCCGAAAGGGCTGGGAAGGAGTTGACGCCACCCACCCGATCCTAGCGGTGGTGGACGGGATGCTGCTCTGCGCGCTACCGCAAGCTATGGAGCTGGAGCTGGAGGAGTGACCGGGATCAGCCCTATCGAGTAGAGTGATCACCATAGCAATGAGGCGCGGACATAGCGGCTGAATCTAGGGACCAGCAGGGTTGAGAAGGGCTGGGAGGGTCAAGGGGAGTGTGCGCCAGGGTTTCGGGTCACGGGAGCTGAGGGTGGGTTGGGTGCCGGAGCACCCCGGGCGTTTTTCGGCCAAGACCGGCCTAGTAGTCAGACGCGTTTGTGGCTGCCCTTTGGCGTACTCTGCCCTGGCGTCGAATGCTGGTTAGGTAGCTGTCGAGGCTGTGAAAGGCTGCGGGGTCGCTGGACTCAGCCCCGTAGCCACCTGTCGCTGTGCTGTCGCGTGCGGTGTGACGTCTGTCCGGTGCGCGTGTTGCTGCGATGTTGGCCCTTCAGCCTAGTGGTTGGTGAGCCCGCTGGGCCCTGCGTTGTTGTACCAGCAGTAACCCTTCTGAGGTTGCTGGCGTGGTCCAGGTTGGTTGGAGCGCCCCCCCGGTGGACTCCAGAGCTTGGCTGCGCTCTGGGCAGGGGAGACGCGTGATAGCGGCAGCGTGTGGCCTAAATGCCTCGCTGTCGCTGGCTGTCCCGAGTACTCGATCACGAGACTCGTCAGGCCGCCTGTAAACCCGTTGCTACACAACACACACACACACACACACACACACACACACACACACCACACACGCACGCACACACTCGCTCGCTCGCCCGCCCGCACCATCTGCTGCCGCGCCGACTCGCCCACGTCCGCCGCCGTCAGCGTGATGATGGAGTCGCAGTAGTGCCACGTGGTGGTGGTGGTGGTGGTGGCGCCGGTCGCCATTAACACAGGGCCGCCGCCGGCGCCGGCGCCGGCGTCATAGTGCTGCTGCTGCTGCTGCTGCTGCTGCTGCTGCTGGTCAGCGTGCAGCGGCTGCTGCAGCGAGGTGGAGCTGCCGAAGAGGGAGCCCAGCAGCAGCTCATCCGGGAGCTGCGCGGCGGTGCCCGGGCGGGTGCCGGGCGTCGCCGCCGCCAGCAGGCCGCCACTCGCCATCAGGCCGCTGGGGAGGCAGCTGTGGCGGAGGCGCGGGCGGGAGTCGCTGGCCGGGCCCGCCGCCGCCGCCGCAGCAGCAGCCGCAGCAGCCGCCACGGCGTTGGCGGCGGCGGTGGCGGCCGCGGCGGCCGGGGAGGCGGCGGCGGCGCCGGGGTGTGTCTCAGACGGCGACGGCAGTAGGGGCAAGCTCGGGTCCGCGGTGGTGGCGGCGGCGGCGGAGCTGCCGGTGCTCCGCGCCGCGCCGCCCGCCCGCGCCGGTGCCTCCGGTGGCGCTGCGAGCAGCACGACGCGACGAGCGCTGGCGGCGCTGACGGAACGCCGAGGGCCGCCCGGCTGCGGCCGCGGCTGCTGGCTGGCTGGCTGCGGCTGCGGCTGCGGGTGGGGGCCGTTGCCACTGGGGTCGTCGGGGGCCCCGGGGGGCCCGCACGTGATGGAGCGCTCCTGGGAGATGTCCGTCAGCGTCCGCCGCGCCGCCGCCGCCGCCGCCGCCACCGCTGCACCGCGGGAGGTTGTGACGGCCGCCAGCAGCGGGGAGCGGCCGGGGCCCAGGAGGTCTGCAGCAGCGGCGGGAGTGGCGGACATGGGGGCGAAGGAACAGGCGGAAGGGGCGGAAGGAGGATTGGTACCGGTATTTCGGCTGCTAGGCCTCCTGTTATTTTAGCCTGCAATGTTGGCCTGCTGCTGTCTAGTGCGGCGCCCGCGTCTCAAGCCCCCAACGGCCCCAATGGCCCCCCAATGGTACGCGACAGCAGTATAACACGCTTGACTGACTCACTCTTGATGGAATTGATGCGGCTCTGGCTGCCCGAACGCTGCGAGCCCAGCCCCGCACCCGCACCAGCACCCGCACCGGCACCCGCACCCGCACCAGCGCCACCACCACCATCACCCACGTGATCGGCGGCAGCGGCACTTGGGCCGTCGGCCGCGGCGGCGGCGGCCGCCGCTCCCCCTCCGCCGCCCCCTCCTCCGCCGCCGCCTACGTCACTGCTGGCGCCGCCGGCGCTCCACAGGGCGCCGCTGAGGATGCCGCTCAGGGGCCGGCCGCCCGGGAGCAGCCGCGTCGCGGCCCCGCCCACCACGCCCATCGCTGACGGGTCCGCGCCGCCGCCGCCGCCGCCAAGCATGTTGCCCATCACGCCATGTTGCCCAGCGCCGCCCAAGCCGCTGTCGCTGTTCTGCTGCTGCTGCTGCTGCTGCTGCTGCTGCTGCTGCTGCCCCGCAACCAACAGGCTGGGGCTGCCGCCGCCCGTGCCCAGCCCCCACACCGCCAGAGACTGCGCCCCACGGCTGGAGGAGGAGGGCACGGCATGCCGCGCCACCATCCCGCCGCCGCCGCCACCACCGCCGCCGCCGCCGCCACCGCCGCCGCCACTGCCGCCGCCGCCGCCGCCGCTGCTGCTGCCCATAGCCATGAGCGTGTGAATGCCAGCGTTGCCGTGGCAGAGGTGCAAGTGTTGTTGTTGTTGTTGTTGTTGATGATGATGCTGCAGCTGCTGGTGCTGTGCGCTGGCGTTGTTAGAGGAGGGGGGAGCAGTTGACACAAGCGCAAGACCCAGCGCCGGGCCCAGCGGGCCGCCGGTTGACAGCACGTTGCCGCCGCCGCCGCCGCCGCCGCCGGTCGCCAGAAAGCCGCCGGTCGCCAGAAAGCCGCCGGCTGAGCTGTAGGCGCCGCCGCTGCTCAGGAGGAAGTGGCTGGCGGCGGAGGCGGCGGCAGTGTTGCCGGCAGCGGCACCGCCTCCCATGGAGGCTGGCTGCTGCTGCGCCCCCGCCCCCGCCCCCGCCTGCTGCTGTGTCGTCGCCGCAGCCGCAGTCGTCATGAGGTCTGTGGTGCGGATGACCGCGTACTGACCCGGCGCGCCGCCGCGGCACACCTCCAGCTCCGCTGCCAGGCTGCCGCCGGCGCCGCCGCCCAGCCGAGCCGCCGCCGCCGCCGCCGCCGCCGCGGCGCCGCCATGCGGGTCCGGGCGCGGCAGCAGCAGCCTGGCTGTCAGCGGGCCGCACAGCAGGCGGTCCGCCAGCTCCTGACAGCTGGCGCGCACCGCGTGAAGCAGCGGCGCCGGCAGGCGGGTGGGGAAGGTGATGTACAGGCCCAAGTACGGCGGCGGCGGCGGCGGCGCCGGTGCATTGGCGGCGGCAGCAGCAGCGACTTGCGGAGCGCGCGGCGCGGCGGCGGCCGCGGGCGCGGCCACAACGGCGGGCGCGGCCGCAAGCACCCTGGAGCGAGCCGACATCACGGTGGTGGTGGGGGTGGTGGTGGGGCTGGGGCTGAGGCTGCTGCCGTACAGCTGGGGGTTGGCCTGTACGGCGGTGCCGCTGCTGCCGACGCCGCCACCTGCCGCCGACGCTGCCGCCTCTGGCATCGGCCCTGCGCGTACCAGCACCAGCACCAGCGACCGCACTGCCCCGGCCCCGGCCCCCGCCCCCGCCCCCGCCCGGGCCCTGGGAGCGGGGCCGCTGCGTGGCGCGGCGGAGGCGAGTGTGCGGAGGCCGCCGCCCCGTGTGCTGAGGTGATGGGTGGCGGCGCCTGTTGTGGCGAGCACCCCCGGAGCCCCCAAGCCCGCCGGAAAGCCGCCGCCACCACCGCCTCCGCCACCGCCTCCGCCTCCGCCGCCAGAGGTCAAGAGGAAGTTGGCAATGCGCCCGCTCTGGCCGCTGGTGGCGGTTGGGTGGGCCGCCGGGTGAGCGGACCCCGCTGCCATCGCCGACACGGCGGCGACGCTGCTGGGGCGGCGGAAGCTGGTGGCGCCGCCGGGCGCCGTCGCCAGCTGCTGACTGGGGTGGTGATGCAGCAAAAACGGCGAGGACAGCTGCGCCGCGGACCCGTCGCCTCCTGCGGGCGCGGCGGCGGTGGGTCCCAGCAGCAGCAGGCACACGTCGCGGCAAGGCCGATGTACATCCTGCAGCAGCACCGCCACGTCCTCAACCACCGCAGCGGCGGCGGCGGCGGCCGCGGTGGCGGTGGCGGCGGCGGCGGTGGCGGTGGCGGTTGCGGCGGTGGCGGTTGCGGCGGTGGCGGCGGCGGCGGCGGCGGTGGCTGCGGCTGCGGCTGCCTTTGCCTCGGCCTGGGTGACCGCCGCCAGCAGGGTGTGCTGCAGCGGGAAGGTGCGCGCGGTGGCGGTCGCGATGGGCGGCGGCTGGAGCGGCGGCGGCGGCGGCGGCGCCTGCAGCTGCGGGCTGGTGCTGAGCAGCGCGGCGGACAGGCAGCATGCGGCGGCGGCGCCGGGGTCCAGGCCAGCGGTGGCGAAGGAGGCGGGAGCGCGCGGCACCACCGGCGGCGGTAGCGAGGTCGCAGCAGTAGCAGCAGCAGCAGTGGGAAGCGCGGCCGCCGCTGCCGGGGTGGGAGGCGTGCAGCGGATGACGTAGCGCTGCGAGGAGCTCGAGGCGGTGGCGGCGGCGGCGGCAAGTGCCGCAAGGGGGGGCCCTGCCGCCGCCCGGCCGCCGGCGCCGCTCCACAAGCCGCCCGCGGCTGCTGCTGCTGCTGCGGCGGCGGCAGCTGGAGTGACAGGCGGCATGGCCGGCAGGGGCAGCCGCGCCGGCGGCAGGTTCAGGCTCAGGCTCAGGTTCAAGCCACCAGCAGCAGTTGCGCCAGCCGCTTGGGCTCGTGCCGACCCTGCCGTTGAGCCACGGGGCCACCACGATGCAGCCGCGGCGGCAGCAGTGGCTGCGGTGGCAGCGCCGGTGGTGGTGGCGGTGGCGGTGGTGTTGGTGGTGGCAGCACTGCCTGGCTCCGCCCCCTGCCCCTGCCCCTGCCCCTGCCCCTGCTGCGGCACTTGGCCAGTGACGCCGGGGCCCAGAGACACCTGCTGCAGCAGGCTGTGGCGCCGAGACCTGTGGCCGCCGCCGCCGCTGCGGCTGTCCAGCTGCTGCTGCTGCTGCTGCTGCTGCTGCTGCTGCTGCTGCTGCTGCTGCTGCTGCTGCTGCTGCTGCTGCTGCTGCTGCTGCCGCTGTTGCCCCTGATGCTGTTCGCCTGCGGGGTGGTCGGACCGCCGCCCGAACGGGGACGGCGCGAGGGGTGAGGCCGCCGCCGCACCCCCAACCCCAACCCCACCCCCATCGCCGCCGCCACCGCCGCCACAGCCAGCGGCCGCGACGGTGGGCGGCCCGCTGAGCACAGACGAGGCGTAGGCGGCGACGGGGTTGGTCACGGCGGCGGAGCCGTGCAGGCAACGCGACTGCGCGCCGCTGACACCTGCTGCCGAGCTGATGACCGCGGATGAGTTCGCCGCCGCCACCACCGCAGCAGCCGCCGCGGCGGCGGCGGGCGCGGTGCTGCTGGTGCTGATGCTTACGTAAGACACGCCGCCGAACATGAGGCCCAGCGGCTCGTCCTGATCAGGCACCAGCGCTGCCCGGACCTGCGGCGTGATGGGATGGCGGCGGCGGCGGTTAAAACGGCGGTTATCGCATGATGGGCGGCTGGCGGTGAGTGAGTGGAGACGGGAAGCAAGGGGGAGGTGGGGCAGGGACAGTGCGGCCAGGCACTGCTGCGGCTTTGGACAGCCTTACCTGCCCGCTGCCGGCATCGGGCCACTGTGTCGGACCGACGGCTCCTCAATAAACCTAAACCCTAATGCCTCCCTGCCCTCGCGGTTGGCCGCCCTTCACCTCGCTGCCCGCCAACCTCTCTCTCGCCGCACCACCGCACGCCGCCACCGGCAGTACGGCAGTACGGCACCCACTCACCGCCGCCTGCAGTACAAAGCTGCGCTCCACGTGCTCCTCCAGCACACCGCACAGCTCCGACACCAGCGCCGCCAGGCCGCCCGCCGCCGCCAGCCGGTGCACCGCATCCGCCTGCCACACCAGCGCCGGCGGCGGCGGCGGCGGCGGCGGCGCCGCCGCCTCGCCAGCAGCAGACATGCCGGCCCCAGCACCAGCGGCCGAAGCCAGTGTAGCCGCCGCCGCCGCTGCGGCTGTAGCAGCGGCGGCGGCGCCGCCTGCCGTACCGCATGGCGCCAGCAGCACCATAGACACCGTGAAACCCAGCAAGTCCAGGGCCTGCGGGTCGGACAGAAGCCGGGCTGCTACAGCCTCCGGCGATAGCACGTCACTGCTGATGCTGCTGCTGCTGCTGCTGCTGCTGCTGCTGCTGCTGCTGCTGCTGCTGCAATCGTCTTCACTGTCCCCCCTGCCCTTGGAGCTGCCGCTGCCGGCGGTGACCTCATAGCCAGAGCGGCTGGCGGCTGCCTGCTGCTCAGCTGGAGGCCGCCGCCGTCGGCACCGCTTCCTTGCCGCCGCCGCCGTCGCCGCAATGGTGGTAGCGGAGATGCTGACGCCGCCGCCCGACGGGGGACAGAGGCCGCCGGCGCCCACCTGCGAGGTTGAGCCTCTGCCTGCGGCCGTTGGCCTCACCTCACCCGCCGCTGTACTCTGTGCCCCTGCTGGCGGCGGCGGGGCAGGGCGGGTGGCGGCTGGGCTCGTGCGGGTGGCGGCGGCCACCGCGGCGGGGACGACGGACAGCCACAGCGCGCCCGCGGGCAGGAGCTGCCCGCCGCCGCCGTGCAGCAGCAGCGGCACGCACGCCTCGCCGGGCGCCTCGGGGGGGCAGGACACCACCGCCTGGCGGGGTAGTGGGCAAAGGGCAAAGGGCGTTTAGCTGGTGGCGGGCGGAGGCGATGATGCACCGAGGGCAGGAAGGCAAGGGGTTACATAGCTCGGGTAACAGGACAACGAGACTGTGAGCACACACGCAGCGCACGCGTGCTGCGTCCAAGCCCGGCCGGATGCAGGTGCCGCCGCATCCCACCATCCCAGCGCCACAGCACTACCGTTCTCAATTGGGCGGCCACTCACCCTGGCCTCGCAGGCACGTGCCATGACATCTGCGACCTCCTCGGGCGGCGGCCGCCCCACACGCCACCTGCTGGAGGAGCTGCGGCAGAAGCCGTCCGCGCCGCCCGGGCCCACTGCCGCCGCCGGCTCCTCCGCTGCTGCTGCAGCACCGCCGCCGCCGCCACCGCAATCCAGCCGCCAAGGCAGGCTGGGCTGCTGCGCCCCCGCCTCATCTGCTGGATGCTGCTGCTGCTGCTGCTGCTGCTGGTGGTGGCCTCCCGATCCCGCAAGCTCGTAGAATAGGAGCTCCCCGGTCAGCTCGTGCGGCACCGCGCCATAAACTCTGCGCCGAGGACATGGGCAGGGGAGAGGGGAGAGGGGCGCCGTTTTCGTTTTCACTTAAGTGGGTTACGAGCGGCGTATAACCACGAGCATTGAGCTCAGAGCTAATAACGAGCCAATGACATATGCGGGGCGCCCAGAAACGGGGTCGTAGCGTGCGAGGAATTGACATTGCGTTTCCGATGCCCCCGGCCTCACGTCGCCTGTAGTGAGCGCTCGGCAAGGACTGTCAGCAAACCTTGTGCCCGCTGATTCCAGCTAGCGCTGCTTGCGTAATAGAGAACGCTGCTGCGCAAGTCGCTCAGCAGCGCAAAAACTTGGGCATCCAGACGCGCCAGCCGCTGATATCGAGCGCGCTGGTCATTTTTAGGTTTGCTAGTCACAACGACGGCAGTCGGTACGTCTACCGGCGGCACTACCGCAGCTGGCTGGACAATGTCACAAGCCGTGACCGCCGCAGCTGCCTGAGCGGTCGCTGCCGCATGAGCTTGAAGATCTCCATCTACGCATGTGAAGCACAGCAACCTACGCAAGCTGGCCATACTTGGTATGTCCACCGGACTTCTATCAACTTAATAGTTCCATAGCCATTCACGGCTGCGCTGCATCTACCTTAGCATAGTATTTCCCAAATATGCAGTTGCTGCCTGAGTTACGCAAGGCGTGCAAAACGCGCCTTGCCATACTCGGTTAAAGAGTGTACACCCGCGCATACTCGCGCTCATTATTGATGTAATAGAGCACCAGTCATGTAAATGGGTTCTACAAACCTAAGCTCATCCTCCAGCAGCCACGCGTCACGCCAAAACCGCCGGCGCATTCAGTCCGCCGGTGACACGGATGAGTCTGAGCCGCACAGTCCGTCCTAGTGCCTGGTTGAACAGGATATGCACAGATTGTCGGGCGGTGGAAAGCGAGTTGTTGCGGCCATCACCCCCGCAAGCGTGGATCCAGGGGCCGGCAATCTCCCTTGGGCCCATACGGTACATCACGGCGGCGCATGGACACCTGCTGCTGTCGCCGCCGCTGCGTCCGCCGCTGCGTCCGCCACCGCCTCCAGGCACCGGACCAGCCCCTCCACCGCGCCCCAGGCCCCCAGCGCGCCGCCGCCCGGCCCGCCCGCCGCCAGCCGGCACGCCACGAGGTACAGCGCCCGCCGCCGCGGCGGCGCCAGGCCCTGCCACGCCGCCAGCACCCGCGCCAGCCGTAGCGGCTGCTGTTGCTGTTGCTGCTGCTGCTGCCGCCCCGGCTGTGTGGCTGCCTCGGCCCCGGCCCCCAGCTCCGGCTGCGGCTGGGCCTCCGCCGCCACCGCCTCCGGCGGCCGCACCGCGGCAGTCGCACTAGAAGTTGCAACAGCAACAGCATCAACACCATCAGCAGCATCAGCAGCAGCGGCAGCGGAAGTAGCCGCGCCTTCTTGCTGCTGCTGCTCCTCCGCCTCCCGCTCCTCCTCCGCCTCCCGCTGCTGCTGCTGCTGCTCCGCCCCTCCCACGCGCAGGTGGCCCGCCAGCAGCGCGCGCACGCACGTGTCCAGCCAGGCCAGGTCCATGCCCGACACCGCGTCCGGAGGCGCCAGCTCCGGGGCAGCAGCAGCGGCAGTAGCAGCAGTAGCAGCAGTAGCACCGGCAGCAGCAGCGGCAGCGGCAGCAGCAGCAGCAGCGGCAGTAGCGGCGGCCGGCTGCTGCTGCTCCCCCTGCTTCGCTTCCGGTGGCTCCTGGGGACCCGGGTCAGGACCTCCTCCTCCTCCTCCTCCTCCTCCTCCTCCTGTGCCGGCGCGAGCCATGACAACGGCCGCCTCGTCGGCTGACGGCCCCCCTCCTTCCCCAGGAGGCCCGCCAGGTCCCGGTCCCGCCGCCGGCGTCTGGTGGGCAGCCGCCGCCGGCGTCGATGCAGCCGCCGGTGCAGCCGCCGGTGCAGCCGCCGGTGCAGCCGCCGCCTCAGTCGCTCCAGCCGCGCCCCCGGGCTGCCCACTCGCGGCCGCCGCCGCCGTCCACGACTGCGCTGCCTCCAGCACACCCGCCGCCCACCGCCGCGTCGCCACCACTCCCTGGGCCGCCGCCAGCACGCGCCCGCCCAGCGCCCCCTCCGCGGGCCCCTCGCCCTCGCCCGCAGCCCGCGCCGCAGCCGCCGCCAGCGCCCGCGCCGCCGCCTCCCGGCACGCCGCCACCTTGCACGCAAGCGACACCAGCGCCGCCAGGTCGCAGGCGCCGCCGCCACCACCACCGCCATCGCCGCCGCCCAGCCACTGCCACTGCCGCCGCCGCCGCCGCCACTGCCAGGTGGAGGTGGAGGTGCCTCCGTCCGCGTGTGTGGGCGCCCCGCTGGCACGCAGTGGCAGTGGCGGCGCAGGGCCGTCCTCTCCGTCGTCGTCGTCGGCTGCCAGGGCGGCGGCGGCGGCGTCCACGTCCTCCTCGCCCTCGCCCTCGTCCTCGCCTTCGTCGTCGTCGTCGTCCAGCAGCTCAATGGGCGAGTCCACGTCGCCGGCTGCGGCGGCGGCTGCGGCGGCGGCGCGCGCCGCCGCCGCGGCAGCGGCCGCCTCGGCGGCGGCTCGGCGGCTGCCGGCCCGCAGCAGCAGCGTCACGAGCGGGCGCGGCTGCGGCGCCGCGCAGGTCTGCTTGCGGCGCTGCAGCCGCGCCGCCGCCGCCGCCTGCAGCTGCGCCTGCACCAGCTGCGCCTGCTGCTGGTGGATCTGCTGCTGCACCACCAGCTGCTGCAGCTGCTGCTGCTGCGTCTGCTGCTGCTGCTGCTGCGTCTGCTGCAGGGGTTGGGCTGTAGCTCCGGGCTGGCCGCCACCGGTGGCCGGAGCGGCGGCGCCCGGCGGCGGCATTGCCGCGCCCGGGGGTGCCTGCATGAGCTGCTGCAGCTGCTGCTGTATGGCGGGCGGTAGCTGGGCGCCCAGCCGCGCCGCCGCCCGCGCCAGCGTCGCCTCCGCGCGCGGCAGCAGGCTGACGCGCAGCGCCGCCGCCACCGCCGCCACCGCGTCCGCGTGCGCCTCGGGCGGCGCCGCCGCCTCCGCCGCCGCTGCCGCCACGGCCGCGCGCACGGCGGCCTCCTCCTCGGGTGCGGGGATGCGGCTGGCGGCCATGCGCAGCAGCTGCGGCAGCGGCGGCAGGTAGGTGCTGCGCTGGCCGGGCGTGATGGGCGGCAGGTCGCCCCTTCAGGGGGGGGGAGGGGGTTCCATGCATTTAAGTTAATGACGAGGTAGACGTAGAACAGACGTTCCCCCGGGGGAGGGGGTTCCATGCATTTAAGTTAATGACGAGTAGAGGTAGGGGGGTAGCCATCCATAGGATGGTGTTTATCAAATGGTTGTGGGGGGGGGGGGGGCGTAACGACTTCGGTAACGACTCCGTCTGCTGGTCTTCTGTACCTGTTCTACCACTTCGCCGTATATCCTTGCAATCCCCCCCACCACACACACACAGCCTGTGTGCTGCTAAGACGCCCATGTGCGCACGACCGCCCGCCCTCCCCCAATACCGCAAGACCGCCCGCCCGCTCCCCAAGACCCCAAGGCCCCAAGACCCCAAAAGACCCCAAGGCCCCAAGACCCCCAACAAACCTCCGCACCTCTGCGACGCCACCACCGCCGTCACAATCTTGACACAGTGCCGCGCCGCGCCGCCCAGCACCGCCCACAGCTGCGGCACCGTGAGGCCGGGCGGCCGCTGCTGCTGTGGCTGCTGCTGCTGCTGCCGCTGCTGTTGTGGCTGCTGCTGCTGCTGCTGGCGTGCCTCCTCCTGGCTGGCCTCCCGCAGCAGCGCGCTCACCAGCGCCAGCAGCTGCTCCGTGGTCTGTGGTGGGCGTGCGTGTGTGTGTGGAGTTGTGTGTGGGCGTGGGCGTGTGTGCGGGCGTGCGTGCGACGTGTACAGGTGCAATCGCGTAATCGGCAGCGCTTTGGTGTCAGGTCGGATTAGCAGCGTTACGTCAGCGTGCGAGGCAGCCAGGCTGCGGAGCTTGGCTATACCCCCACCTCACAACCCCCTGGCCCCTCACCACCGCCCCCCGCCCCTCACCACCACCACCCCCGCCCCTGGCCCCTGCCTCGCAGGAGCTCAGGAGCTGGATCACAAAGAAAACGCCACGGGGGGGGGATTTGCGGGCAGGCCCCCCCCATTTTCCACGGTACGGGAATACATTGACCCCCCTCCCCTCCCACCCTTGCAACCCCCCACCCACCCACCCACCCACCCTCACGCCATTCAGGGCCCATGCACCCTCGGGCCCCTCGCCCCAATGCCGCAACCCCCCACGTGCTTTGCGTTTCTACTGCCCAGAGAAATGGGCCGCCCCAGGCCCGCCCGCCCGCCCCTCCTAGCTAGCCCCCCCCACACACACCTTGGTGGCTGCGGGCGGCGGCATGTCGTACGCCGCCACGTAGGCGTGCTGCATCAGCAACAGCATCATGACGCGCGCCGACAGCGGGCTGCAGCCCATGTCGCTGGGGGGAGGGGAGAGGGGAGAGGAGGCGGAAGGGGGGGGGCAGGGGAGGGGGAGGGGGGTTCCATGCATGTTAAATTAATGAAGAAGGAGATGTAGACAGACGATGCGACACAGAAGGCGTACCGATGACCAGAGGGAGGCGATGGGGAGTTTTGAGGAAGGGGAGGTGCGGGTGCGGCGCGTGGGTGGGGGAGTTGGGTGCGAGCTTGGAGCCATGCGTGCCCGGAGATGCTTCAAGGCGGGCGTGCGGGCCGTAGGGACTGACTGCCCCTGCCCGGACAGGCTGTTCCCCAATGCCCCAGCCCAGCCCAGCCCCGCCCCAATGCCCCAATGCCCCCCCGCTGCCCCCGCCCCGCCCCGCCCCGCCCCGCCCCGCCCCCCGCCCCGCCCCGCCCCGCCCCGCCCCGCCCCGCCCCGCCCCGCCCCGCCCCGCCCCGCCCCGCCCCCCGCCCCAATGCCCCGCCCCAATGCCCCCAGCCCCCGCCCCCAGCGCTCACCAGCAGGCGGCCTCCATGATGCGGTGGAAGGTCCACTGCGGTCCGCATGTCCGCATGTGCGGCCCGCATGTGGCAGGCGGCCGGGAGCAGGTGGCGGCGGCGGGGAGTGAGTACTTGAGTCAGTCAGTCAGTCAGGGAGTGAGTGAGGGGCTAGCCCGGTGCGTGGGCCCGGCGGACCACCATCACCACCACCATCACCAGCACTCCCGGCCTAACTCAGCCCAGCCCACCCCACCCCACCCTACTAACCACCCCACCCCACCCTACCAACCACCCCAGCCCACCCCAGCCCGCCCCAG
This sequence comes from Chlamydomonas schloesseri, assembly GCA_016834595.1. Lineage (NCBI taxonomy): Eukaryota > Viridiplantae > Chlorophyta > Chlorophyceae > Chlamydomonadales > Chlamydomonadaceae > Chlamydomonas > Chlamydomonas schloesseri. Next base: position 144,438 of record JAEHOD010000118.1, on the reverse strand, counting down.
TGCTCGCCCCACACTCACGTCCGCCTGCCCCGGCACCAGGCCGCGCAACAGCACGTGGCGCATCACCGCCTCGCACTGCCGCCCGTACCCAATGGCCGCGCCCACGAACCACCAGGCGCCCCACTCCACGACCATGGCCGCCGGCCAGCCGGGCGGCGGCGGCGGCGGCTCACGGCCCGGAGGGCCCCCGCCCCCGCCGCCGTTCCCACTGCCTCCGCCCCCGCCTCCGCCTCCACCCCCTCCGCCCCCTCCGCCTCCACCCCCTCCGCCTCCGCCGCCACCTCTGCCGCCGAATCCTGGTCCCATACCGGCACCCGTGTCACTGCCGCTGCCACCGACACCACCGCCGGGCCCTGCAGGCGGCTGTGCCCCCTGGGGCCCCTGACCCTGCACACAGCCGGCGCCGGCGCCCCTGCCGCCGCCGCCCGCCGCCACCCCGCTGCCGGTCGCGGCGCTGGGCGGCCCGCCGCGGCCTGCAGGCGTCTGGTGGTGGTGGTGCGGGTGCTGGTGGTGCTGCGGGTGGTGCTGGTGCTGCGGGTGGTGGTACTGGTGCTGCGGCTGCTGCTGCGGCTGCTTCGGCTGCGGCGGAGGCTGCGGGTGGTGGTACTGGTGCTGCGGCGGCGGCTGAGGCTGGTGCTGGTGCTGCTGCGGCTGCGGGTGGTGGTACTGGTGCTGGTGCTGGTGCTGCTGCGGCTGCGGGCCTGCTGTGACGACGCTGCTGCCGGCGCTGCGGCCGCGGCTGGCGAACACGCCGCCCTGCAGTGAGCTGCCGAGGGCGGCGGCGGCTGCGGCGGCCGGGCTGAGGGCAGGCGCGACGGCGGAGCGCGGCGGCGGCAGGTTCCAGGGCCGAGGTGGCTGCTGGGGCTGCTGTTGCTGGGGCTGGGGCTGCTGCGGGCCCGCGGCAGTAGCGGTGCCTTGGTACGCCACCTGCGGGTGCTGGTGCGGGTGGTGCGGGTGTTGGTGCGGGTGCTGGTGCTGGTGCTGGTGCTGGTGCGCCGCCTGCATTTGGTGGCTCTGGCTCTGGAAGTGGAGGTCGTGGGCCCCATGCTGGTGGTGGTGGTGGTGGTGGTGCTGTTGGTGTTGGTGGTGCTGCTGGTGGTGTTGGTGGTGGTGTTGGTGGTGCTGGTGGTGGTGTTGGTGATGCGGGTGGGGGTGCTGATATGCTGCATATGGGTGCTGTTGTTGTTGGTGGTAGTGGTGGTTGTGCCTCGGCTGCACCTGCTGCCATGGCGCAGGGCCATACGCCTCCGCAGCAGTAACAGCACCGCCACTAAAAGTGTTGGTGTTGGTGGCGGCGGAGGTAGCATGCGAACCCGCCACAGCAGCCGACGACAGGTCCTGCTGGGTGCTGGTGCCAGCACCGCTGACACCGCCGCCGTTGCCACCGGCGCCACACCAGCCGCCGGCGTACCCGTGTTGCTGCTGCTGGTGGTGGTGGTGTTGCTGCTGCTGCTGCTGCTGCTGCTGCTGCTGGTGTTGCGCCTGCGGCATCGCCGTCGCCGTCACCGTCACCTCCACACCCCACTGCCGCAGGCCGTTGCCGCCGCAACCCCCGCTGCCGGCTGCTGCTGCTGCGAGGGCGCTGGGGCTGGCGCCCGGCCCGCCAGCCGTCGCCGCCGCCTCCGCCTCCGCCACCGGCTGCAGTGGCAACGGGGCGGCCGATGCGGAAGCGGGGGCGGGGGCTGGGTCCTCGCCCGCCGCTGTTGACGTTGACGTTGGCGGCGGCCCCGACCCCACCGCTGTCGGCTCTGCCCCTGCCCCTGGGCCTGGCCCTGCCCCTTGCCCTGCCCCTGGGCCTGGCCCTGGCCCTGGCCCTGCTACTGCCACGCTGCTGGTATCGGGGGACAGGGCACCGGGGCCTCCACCTCCACCTGCACCACCTGCACCACCTGCACCACCACCTGCACCACCACCCCGCCGACCGTGGGCCGCGGCTGCGTCCGTAGCCGTCGCCACCGCTGCGCGGGCAGACGCCAGGGCGCCCGCCGCCGCCTCCACCTCCACCTGCGCCGCCGCCATTGCGCCCGGCGCCTCTGTCGCGCACGCAGCCGCGTAGGTGCGGGCGGCCGTGTCAACCGCCGCCAGCACGCCCGCCACCGCCTCCGACGCCACTGCTACTGCCCTTTTTGCCGCCGCCGCTGCTGCTGCTGCCGCTGCACTTGAAGTCTCTTGAGCTGGGGCTGGAGCTGGAGCTGCGTCCTGGGCTGACATGGGCGCTGGCGCCGGTGCCGGTTCCGGTTGTTCCGGTTGCGGCCCGGCGGCGGCGGCGGCGGCGGCAAGCTCGGGCGCCGCGCCCTCGGCTGGCGGCGGCAGTAGTTGCGCGGCAGCTGCCGGTACCGGTACCGGTACCGGGGGCTGGGGCTGGGGCTGGGGCTGGGGCTGGGGCTGGGGCTGGGGCTGGGGCTGGGGCTGGGGCTGGGGCTCCCTCTCCTCCTCATGAGTGTGCGGGCGTAGCGCAATCGCGGCATCGCCGCCGCCATGGCTGCCGTCGCCGCCGCCGCCGTCATCGCGCCATCGGGACTGGGGGCTGCAGACCGAGTGGGCGGCCGCCGAGGGACCCGCTGCTGCGCCGCCAGCGGCTGCACCTGCCCCTGCCCCTGCCCCTGCCCCTGCCCCTGCCCCTGCCCCTGCCCCTGCCCCTGCCCCGCCCGCCGCAGCACCTTCAGCGCCGCCCGCGTCCTCCTCCTCCTCCTGCTGCTGCTGCTGCCGCGCCGGCGGCGGCGGTTCGTTCCGAAGGCCCGTGCCACTGCCACCGCCGCAACCGTTGCGAGTGCGCTCAGCGCACCACAGGTCTGAGGCCGCACCCGCACCCGCATCCGCACCGTTCTCCTCTGCCTCTGCCTCTGCCGCCGCCCTGTTGCCGTCGTCCGGTTTCGACAGCGCGTCCGCGCCGCCGCCACCCGTCGTCGCCGCCGCCGCCGCCACATCGAGCAGCAGGAGCGGCTCACTTGCCGCCTCCTCCGATGACGGGCCCCCGGACTCGGTGGGCGCCGGCTCCACCGCCGCCACCGCAACAGCCACGTCGCCCCAGTGCAGCTCTAGCATTTGCCTCAGCCTCAGCCCCAGCCCCGGACCTAGCTCGCCGCCGTGTGCCTTCTCCTTCTGGGCCGCCTCCTCCTCCTGCTCCGCCTCCTCCTCCACTGCCTCCTCCTGCTCCACCGCCGCCTCCTGCTCCGCCTCCACAACAGGTCCCGGCTGCGCACCAGCGCCCGCGCCAGCACCAGCACCTGCTGTGCCTGCTGCTGTGCCTGCTGCTGTGCCTGCTGCTGTGCCTGCTGCTGTGCCTGCTGCTGTGCCTGCTGCTGTGCCTGCTGCTGTGTGTGCAGGCGCATCTTGCGTGGCTGCGGCGGTACCGGCGGCGGCTCCAGACCCCTGGCCGGCAGCGGACGCGGCGCTGACGGCTGCCGCGGCCGCTGCTGCGGTTACCGGCTCGGTGACAGCAGCCGCTGCGCTTCCACCTTCCGGCACTGCTGCTGCTGCTGCTGCTGGGCCCCCAGCCACAGCGGTGGCGGGGGCGGGGGCGGGGGCCACGGCGATGGCGCCCGCGGTGCAGGGGGAGCGAGCAGCGCCGCCGGCCGCCTGTGGCTGCACCTGCTGCTCAGGCGCTGCGGGCGGGGCGGCCGTGGCAGGGGCGGCCGACTGTCCTCCTCCCGGGGCAGCCGCCCCAGCACCAGCCGCCCCAGCCGCCCCAGCCGCCCCAGCCGCCCCAGCCGCACCAGCACCACCACCAGCAGCAGCAGCTGGTGACCCGCGGCCGTGGGGCGCCGCCGCCGCCTGCAGCACCGCGCCAAGCCCCTCCGCCACCTCCCCCAGGCCCGCCGCCACGGCGGACAGGCCCGACACCACCTCCACACCCAAACCCACACCCACACCCACACCATGCTGCCGCTCCCTGCCATCCCCCACCTCCTCGGCCGTGGCTGCTGATGCCGCCCCCGCCGCCGCCACCGCCGCCCCCGCCGCCGCCCCCGCCGCAGCGGCAGCGCCCACCTGCCCCCGCCGCAGTTGCCCCTGCCGCAGCTGCCCGGCCGCTTCCTGCTCCGGGCCCGGTTCCTGCTCGTGAACCGAGGGCTGCTGCTGGCCGCCCCGCCCGCCAACATCCTCCTGCGCCTCCTCCTCGCTGTCGAGTGTCAGGTCGATCACGGCCCCGCCCGCGGCCGGCCCCAGCGCGGCCCCCACCTTGCAGGGCTCCGCAGCCTCGGCCTTCACGGGCGTCTGCTGCTGCTGCTGCTGCTGCTGCTGCTGCTGCGACGTGCTGCGCCGCGAGGTAGCGGCGGCCGCGGCCGCGGCGGCAGAGGCGCTCCACTCCAGCCGCCGCCGCTTCGACGATGGCGGCGATCCGGGCTCTCCCGCTGCCGCTGATGCCGCTGCTGCTGCTGTGGCGGCACCGGCACCGGCGGCGACGGCGTCGCCAGCAGTCCCGCCCGACGGCCCTGCTACGCCAGCAGCTGCTGGCTGCTGCTCAGCAGGCCCGGCTGGTGCTGCACTGGGCAGGGCTGCACCTGCTGCTGCTGCTGCTGCGGTGGCATCGGCGACAGGCGCGGGCAGCTCCTCCGCAGCAGCAGCACGCGGCCCAGCATCTGGGGGTGCCGCACTGCCGCCGCCGCTGCCCTTGCGGCCTACCCGTGCCGCACCGCCGGCAGTCGCGCCGTCGTTCGACGGATCCACCTGCTTCGCCTTCTTCACCTGCTCCTTGTTCTTCACCACCTTCTTCCTCAGCAGGCCTTTCAGCAGCCAGACCTTGTCGCCGCCCGCGGCGGCCCCCTCCTCCTCCTTCGCCGCGGCCGGCGCCCCGGGCGGCGGCGGGCGAGCGGACGCTGGGCCCGCGGCCAAATGCGCCTCTGGCGCCGGCGCCTTGGCGGGCGCGGGTGCTGCCGCGGGTTCCTTGTGTTGATCCGCCTTCTTGACCTTGCTGGGGACCGGCGCGGCGGCCGGCGCGGCGGCACCGGCCCCAGCAGGCCCTTGCGCTGACGCCGACTTGCCGCTCCCACGTCCCGGTGCCTGCTCCTTGGCGGACTCGTGCTGCGCCTGCTGCTGCGCCTGCTGCTGCGCCTGCTGCTGCGCCTGCTGCTGCGCCTGCCTGTCAGCACCACCGCCACCCCCCTCCTTCCTCTGCTTCTTCGCAGGCCCGCCCTGCTGGCTGGCGCCGCCGCCGCCGCCGCCCTCGCCGCCGCCCTCGCCGCCGCCGCCGCCGCCGCCATGCTGCTTGGGCTGCCCGCTGCTGGCGCCGCCCCTGCCGCTGCTCCCGCCCGCGGCCGGCAGCGGCTCGACAGCGCGCCCCGGAGCTGGCGGGGGTGACCCAGCCGTGGTGGTGGTGGTTGCTGCGGTTGTATGCGTTGTTGTATTGGTGGTGGGCTGGGGGGCGCCGCCACCTGCGGGGGCGCCCGACCCCGACGCACTCGGGTCGGCTGCCGCCGCGCCCCCTGCAACCGCCGCTGCGGCCTTGGCGGCTGCCGCCGCCGCCGCCGCGGCCGCTTTGACGGCCTTGGCTGCCCGGGCCGCGTGCCTCTCTGCGGCCTTGTACGCGGGCAGCAGCGGCGGCAGGCGCGCGGGCTGGGTGGAGGCGGGGCTGGGGCCGGGCGGGGCGTCGCCCAGGTGCAGGAAGCAGGCGCCGGGGGTCAGCTCGCCCTCCTGCTGGTCCTCGTACCGCACCTGGGGGTGCCATGCATGTTTAATTAATGACGAAGTAGACGTAGAACAGACGTTGCAACACACGTTGGCATACCGGGGGGGAAGGGGGGAGGGGGAAGCGGCAGTGTGTGGGTGCGCGTTGGCGGGTGTTGGCACGTGCGGCGGGGTAGCCATGTGGGCGTGTTTGAGGACTCCAGAGGACCCCGGCGGTGCCGTACACGCAATCGCGTGTCGGGTTGTTTAATTGCATGGGCAGCGACAGAAACATGCGTGGCACCCCATGCATGTATCCACCACCACCACTGGCACCATTACCACAACCACAACCGGAACCACCAAACCACCACCACTACCACCACCACTGGCACCATTACCACAACCACAACCGTAACCACCAAACCACCACCACCAAACCGCCACCACCACCGGCACGCACTGGCACGCACTGGCACGCACCTGAACGACCCCCTCCCGCCAGTCCACCCCGGTGACGGTGCCGCCGTACCAGGTGCCGTACGGCAGCCGGCTGTCCTCGCGCCCCCGGGCGAAGCGGCGGCCGCACGGCTCGTTCCACCACAGCACCTGCACAGCGGGACGGGTGGCGGCGGGTGGGTGGGTGGCAGCGGGCGAGGGTGGGGACGGAGGTGGGGGCGGGTCGGGTTGGGTTGGGTCGGGTGGTTGGGGTTGGGTCGGGATGAGCAGCACACGCACAGCCAGCCAGGCTGGCAGCTGGTCAGTCAGTCGGTCAGGTTGAGGCCCGGGTGTGTGTGTGTGTGTGAGGCCAGGTGCGGCCGGGGGCGGTGTGTGAGGCCAGGTGCGGCCGCTGTCGTCGTGCCCCTTCACATGTGGTCATCACCCTCGTGGTTTTGGTGGTAGTGGTGGTGGTGATGGTGGTAACTGGTAAACAGTGGTGGTGGTAGTTTATTCCAGAAACCAAAGCGAGTGGGGGTGGGGGTGGGGGTGGCGCCCACCCACCTGCACCGCACCGCACCGCATCGCACTGCCGCTCCTCCGGACACCCACGTCCACCCACGTGCCCACGTCCACCCACCTGCACCGCGGCCCCGAGGAGCGGGTTGCTGCTGCTGTTGCTGCTGCTGCTGCTGTTGATGTGGTGGGTGTGCTGCTGCTGCTGTTGCTGCTGCGCCGCGGCAGTGGCGGGCTCGGCCACGTAGCGGCGCAGGCAGCTGCGGGCCCAGTCGCAGTAGGGCACCTGCGTGGTGGTGCCGGTGGCGAGTGGTGGTGGAGGCGGTGGCAGCGGTGGCGGTGGTGGTGTGTGTGGTGTGTATGGGGGAGAGCATAGTGTGTGTGGCTGGGCGTCAAGTAAGGAGTAAGGAGCGTGTGTGTGGGACGCATGTGGGGCGTGAAGGGGGGCCGTGGCAGGCTGGCAGTGGGCCGGTCGGGCACACCACGTCCTACCGTATTCGCAACGCAGACAAGAAGCGTGCAGTGCAGTGGCGGGGGACAAAGCACGCACCCATGATCCAGTTTCCGAGGCCCCGCCCAGCCCCGCATCCGGGTGGTGGTGGAGGTAGTACAGTACAGTCAGCTGCACGCAAGCCCCGCCCCGGTTGGCCCACACCCACAGCCACCATGACCCAAAAGCCCTTCAGCAGCGCCACCACCACCACCACCACCACCACCAGCGCCACCACCACCACCACAGACCGAAACGCTCTCGCGCCTACCTGTACCATATCGCTGGACTGAGCGGCGCCGCCGCCCGCCTCCCCCGAGACTGCCGAGGCCCTCTCGCGCCCCGGCGACCCAGCCGCCGCCGCCGCCGCCGCCCCCGCCTTCTGCTGCTGCTGCTGCTGCTGCTGCCCTCCGGCCGCCGCCGCCTGCCCCGCAGCCACCTCCAGGGTCGCCTCCCACTGCCAGCGCGGCAGGAGCACGCTCACGGCGCGCTTCACCAGCGCATCCGCGGCCGCCGCCGCCTCCTGCCGCCGCCTCCTCTCCGCCGCGCTCCGGGGCTCGCCGGCCGGCGGCGGCCGCAGCGCCTCCGGCTCCTTCCAGCAGCAGGGGGCGGCGGAGGCGGAGGCGGAGCCGGAGGCGGTGTCAGGGGGACGCCCGCCGCCGCGCCCCCGCCCCCCGCTGCCGCCGCCGCTGCCGCCAGTGGCTGGTGGTGTGGCGCTGGTGTGGCAGTGCACGTACCAGTCCTGTGCGTGCGTGTGTGCGTGGTGGTGGGTGCATGCGGGTGCGCAAGGCGTGTGGCCAGGTGGGGGTTACACTCGTCAAGAGTTAAGAAGAGAAGGCATAGCCAGGTACATAGGTGTGAGTGTGGCCAAGTGTGTGTGTGTGTGTGTGTGTGTGTGTGTGTGTGTGTGTGTGTGTGTGTGTGTATTTTGCGCGAGCCATAGCGTGTGAGCTACCCAGTCGTCCCCTGGGTGAGCCGACGGGAATCCCACCAGCCCATCCGCCCCGACAAACGGCACGCGGCCTTCCACCCGCCCATCCTTCCAGCCGTCCATCCCACCCACAGCCGCCCATCCCATCCACAGCCACCCAGCCCCACCCCACAGCCACCCACCTCCAGGCAGAAGAAGGGCCCCACACCGGGCGGCGGCCGGGCGGGCTGGTGCTTGTCGCCCGCACGCCGCGCGTGCCGCAGCTGCACGTCGCGCACCTCGGCGCAGGCGGCGCACTTGCACTCCTACGGGGGGGGCGGGGCGGGGCGGGGGCGGGGGGCGTGAGAGTCGGGTCGGCGGGTTAGCTTCTATGTGTCAGTCTGGCGAAGTGGTGGCGTGCGAAGGGCGCTGAGCGGCGCGTCGTCGTGTCGACCGACACCAGGCGCTGACTACCCAGGCACCTCGCCTCGCCGGCCCCTCGCCCAGCCCGCCGGTCATCTGGTGTTTGCCGCGCCTTTGCACCGCCCTGCACTGACCTGCGCTGTCCCACTGTCCCCAGTGCCGGCCGCACCCCCACCCCCACCCCCACCGCGTCATCGCCAGCCGCATGAAGGACAAATGACAGCGCACGCAGCGGAGCAGGCAGCGGGGCCGGCCGGCCGGTCGGCAGCCATACACGAGCCACCGCGGCTGCGGCTGCGGCTCCAGCTCCAGCGGTGCTCCCCAGCACCGAACGCTCGTGTGTCCCCCATGTGTGTGCGTGTCAATACACCCGCCCACCCACGCGCACATGCCCACACACACGCGCATCACCATCACCATCATCCTCCACCCGCCTCACCCCACCCCACACCCGCCCCACCCACCACGAACACGTACAGCGCCTGCGCCGCGTGCCCGCCCAGCAGCTGCCCGCGCACGCCGTTGCACTGCAGCGCCGGCGCCGGCTGCGGCAGGTGCCGGGCCGCCGCCTGCACCAGCGTGGCCCTGGAGGCATGGAGGAGGAGGGGGGGCCGGGGGCCGGGGGCCGGGGGCGGAGGTCGACAACAACACAGGCGCGGGGGTTGAGCAGCGAGCGTGCGGTGCCGGCGCGAGCGGCTGCTGTCCACCCCGCGTCCTGGGCCCCAGCCCGGGCCCCCACTAAAGAGGCCACGCAAGGCCCGGAAAAGCCCCTATCAGCCCTCGTACCATCCTTCCTCTTGCGTGAAACGAGGGACCTGCAAGGGAACGGCAGGGAAGGGCAACGCTTTGCGGCGGGCTCCTATGGCGACCGGGCACCAACGTCGGAAAGCGCAAGGTGGACAGAGCTCGCCGGGCCGCTGCGGCGCAACCCTTACTCCCATACTTACGCCATTGCTGTTAAGGGGGCATCCTGCGCCCTCACGCTCCCTCTTCTTGCTCATCGTCTGGAAGGCTCGCCCTCCTTGCGATGCTGGGATAATCCTTCACATATTTTAGCCCTCTAGGCACGCCTACTAGCGGCTCTGGGTTACAGCGCCGTTCAGCAAGTCCCGCCCAGGTCCTGGTTTTCAAGCGCAGTGCCAGCGCCACAGGCAGGACGCCTTATTCATTAATTATGTAAAACGTGCAGGATGCTAAACTATTGGTGCGGATTCATGGTACAGGGTTCAAGTTTTGGACACCCCTCTGTGCATGGGCGCGGGATTAACCGGTCCCGCAACAGTCTTGCCCGGCGCTTCTTGAAGCCGCGCACCTGCGATAGGTGTTGTGCACACACCGCGACACCAAGGACACTCCATTACGCCGCTGAGCTAGGTACATACTTTCATAGTTAAAGTAAAGCACTCGACATGGCATCGCAAGCCAACGCGTTCTCTCTGCTGACTGGGGCAGAGGCCCAGCTGAGTAAGAAGAAGAAGAACAAGAAGCCCGCTCAGGCGAATGGAGCTCCCGCTGCGCCTGCTGCTGCCCAGCCTGCTGCAGCGCCTGCGCCCGTCGCGGCCCCGGCGCCCTCCCTCCCTCCGAGTGACCTGGTCGTGGGCGTGAATGAGGCCTGCGCCATCTTCGAGCGGGCTGCCCGTGAGGCTAAGTCCTCTTCGGACAAGGTCAAGCTGTGGAAGGAGTGGACGCGCCTGGTGCGTGGGCAAAGTGGGCAGATCGGTCGTTAGGGGTCCTCACTCGGCGCTGTTGCCAGTTGCGCCGATCGCTGTTACGTTTGAAGCTTCGCTTATGGGTGCCAATTCGCGATAGTGTTAGGGGCATTTTGGGCGAGGGCGTGGGACACGTCCCGACATGCTGCAGCAGGCCCGCCTCCCACTCACAGCCATTTTCATTTCACAATTGCACAGGCGAACGATAAGTCCTCCAAGCTCAAGTATGCCGATGCGGACGGCGTCAGCCTGGACTTCAAGCAGGTAGGCAAGAGACAAAAGTCGCTACTTCCTATTTGCGTCGCCGGAGAACGACCGGTCAGCCTGTGCTTGACCATGATGTTGCAAGAGGTGCCTGCAGCTGCTGATTCAACTGTCCAGCAGCAGGCCCTCAGCGGTGCAGGAGATCCCCTATGCCATGGCACGCCCGGCACATGCCACCCTGGCCTGCCAACCTTACCCTCCCGCTCCGCCTGACTCGCTTGCTCATGTTGCCATGGCCGGCGGCCGCAGGTAATCCTGCGCTGCAAGGCTCTGGAGATTTGCGCGGCGGGCTGCATTGGCTCGCCGCTGTCGGCGGACAAGGAGGGCGTGCTGGCGCAGATGCTGGCCGCCTTCCTGCCCAACGAGAACGGCGCCTGCAACGGGCTGGCCAACCTGCTGGTGCGCCTGTCCACCACGCTCGCGGACGACGCCCCTGACACGCACGGCGCCGCGCAGCGCACCGTCACCAGCGTGGTGCAGGCGCTGAAGGCCGCCGCCAACCAGGACCCCGCGGAGGCGGAGGCCGCCAACCCCGTGGCCGCCTGGCTGAACCGGGTCAACACGCTGGACAAGGAGATTTCGCGCCAGCAGGCGCTGCTGCAGAAGCTGGGCGCCGCCAACAAGGGCGCCGTCACCCGGTGCGTGGGTGGGTGGGTGGGTGGGTGGGTGGGTGCGTCGTGGCTCCAGCACACAGCGCTGTCAGGGCCCGCCAGCGCTGGGAGGTGGTGAAGTGGCAGCGAGCAGGTGGATTAGGCGCGTGACCTCCCTGCCTTCGGGACTGGCCGCTCGGATTTGACGTCGGGGGGTGCACGGTCTTGGCAGGGCACCACACATCGACTCCCACATGTCCCTTACCTCTGGCTGCCTTCCTGCATCTCTCCCTTGTCCTCCTCCTTTCAACCCCACCGTGTGCACAGCGAGACCGCCAACGTGGCCCGGCACCTGGTCAAGCTGCAGGAGGAGAAGTTCGACATGCTGCAGCCCGAGGCCATCCCGGCCGCCCGGGCGCCCAGCGGCGTGCTGGGCGCCTGCCTGCGCGCCGTGGACGAGCTCAAGGCCGTCATCACCGGCCACCTCAAGGTGCGGGTTGCAGGGGTTGGGTGGGCCCGCTGGGTAGGGTTGTAGGGGTCGTGGGGTGGAGAGGGGTGGTGCACTACGCCTGGTGCGTCGTGTTCCTCCTCGGCATAAAATCCGGGCTGCACTCGCTCTCGCCGCTCTCGCCGCGCAGGAGGCGGAGTCCAAGTCGTCGGGAGCGCCCGCGCTGGACGCGACGTCGCGCGCGGCCCAGGCGGCCGGCTACAAGCGCGAGGAGGAGATCCTCGTCGCGCAGGCGGCGCAGGTAGGTAGGGAGGCAGGGGGGGCGCTGCTGCCGACAAGGCGGAGCAATAGATGCATGACGCGAAACCCACGAAACCCATCGCCCCACCAAACACGCGTTGGAATCTGCATATCCATTGACACGAAACTAACGTCATATGTATGCCACTCCTTCCGCACCCCCGCCCCCGCCCCCAGGTGTCGAGCCAGATCCGGACCCTGGAGGCGCAGCTGCAGTCGCTGCGCGCGCAGGCGGCGGAGATTGACGAGAAGCGGCAGGCGCTGGTGGCGCGCCAGCGCTCCACCTGGGAGAGCGGCAGCGGCGCGGGCAAGGGCCGCGGCCAGGTGCGCACGGGGTGCAAGAGCGCATGGCCTGTTACCCCCGCGCGCCAATGCTCTCAGTCAACTGGGGAGGAGCACGCATAGGCTAGGCGGGTGGCAGTGGGCCAAGTCCCTGTGCAGTGTTAGTAGGCAGCACGGAGCATGGCAAAGGACATGTCGTCGCAACGGGCACGCCGTCGCATGTTGGTGACACACACCCTTGAAAGCATATCAAGCAGGAACGCGTACAGATTCCGGCGTGCTGACCGCTGTCGCCCTGCTTTCGCCTCCTGGTCGACCCATCCCCTCCCCTCCGCAGGCGCCCGCCGCCGCGGCCAGCCTGACGCCGGCGCACTACCGCGAGGCGCTGAACCTGGCGGAGGGCCTGGCGGGCCTGGCCGACCCGCGCCGCTCCGCCTCGGCCAGCCCGGAGCAGGTGCTGGCGGTGCAGACGTCGCAGGTGAACAGCCCGGTGGAGTACGTGGCGGCGGCGGAGGCGATGCTGGGCGTGGCGCTGTCGGCGCTGGGCGAGGTGCCGGCCAAGCTGGCCTTCTGCCGCCAGCGCATGTCGCAGGCGTCCAAGCTGGCGCAGCTGGGCGCGGTGGCGGGCAAGATTCTGGAGGACAGCAAGTGAGTGGTGGTGGCGGCGGTCGTGGCATGCAGGGCTGTGAGGGGTGGGGGCGGGGCGGAGGTGAAAGAGCTTGCCAAGGCAGCTCGGGGGCAAATTAGGTGGGTTCCACAAGGAGTGCGGGAGTGCAGTATGGCGCATGGTGCGAGCGGGTGACTGCTATCTGGCAGGAGAGGGATCGCAACGGGGCGGGCCGACCAGCACGACTCACCCGGCCACCCTCAACCCGCCCCCGCAGGCGCCAGTCGGAGGAGGCGGAGAAGCTGATGGCGGACACGCTGCGGCTGGCGGAGGAGCTGGTGACCACCGCCACCACCGTGCGCGGCGACTCGCACAAGCGCTACGACGCCATGGCGCGCTTCAACCCCGAGAAGGCCTCGGTGGTGGCGGCGCACATCCGCAACATCGACGCCCTGGCCGCGCAGGTGCAGCAGCAGTACGCGGTGGTGCAGGCGTCCGCCAACGGCACCGCGCCGCCGCCCGCCGCGCCCGTGCCCGCCGTGGTGCCGGTCGCGCCCGCCGCGCCCGCCTACGCGCCGCTCGCCAGCGCAACCATCGCGCCTGTGGCTGCGCCCGCCTCGGGGGCGCGCGCGCCCGCTCCCGCCGCCAACGGCGGTGCTGCTCCTGCGCCGGCCGCTGCCGCGCCCGCTCCCCGCCCCGCCGCACCCGCGCGGACGTGGGGCAAGGTGGAGGCGGTGACGCCGGTGTCTCTGGGTGACTCGTCGCTGCCCACGCCAGCGGAGGCGTTCAAGGGCGGCCCCTCCACGTCAGCCGGCGCCACCGACGCCGACGGCTTCAAGGCCGCCGGTGCCAAGAAGAACAACCGCCGCAAGGCGTAAGCCAGCTAGCCAGCCAGTTCTAAGCAGCCACCTAGTCAGCGCCTGCAGCAGCAGCGCGTGGGCGCCCGCAGTCCTCCGGGGGCGTTTCTCTGGAGGCGGCTACTACAGGGACGGCAGCGCGCAGGCGGCATGACGGCAAATGGCTGAGGCGGGAGTGCAGGACCACGCCTGGCTCATTGGGCCGCGTGGGGGGTGGGATGTTGATATGACGTGGCGCATGCGACAGCGCGGACGTACCCGGCGCCGCTGCGAGAGCATGAGGGGAGCCTCGAGGACACGGGGAAGGAGAGAGGGCGCGGGACCCCTTGAGAGCCCGCAAGGCATGGGGAACGCGCGGACTTGCGCTGCAAGATGCCCCCAGTACGGCAGCTAGCTAGGTAATGGTGACGGATCGCGGATACGGCTGTCGCCGACGGCTGGATAGTAAGTAACTAGGCTCTAGGTTCTTCGGGCTGTGCTGCGTCTGTGCACACTGATGCGTTTGTGTTATGAGGTGTTGTTGCCGGGCGAAACCTCCCAACCAATGGCAGCGAGCGGAGGGGACTGACGGCTGGGAGACTGACGGCTGGGACTTTACGGGCGCGCGCAAGCCCACTAGCGTGGCGCCATATACTGGTGGTTGTGAAGGGAGGCGGCGGACGCCGGCAGATGGGCTGCGTGCCCAGTTACAGCGGGCGCGCCGAGCATTCGCAACGACAAAGGCAGGAGGCATTCCTCCTCCTCACGAACTGAATGACTGCAATGTGTTTGGCGCATGGTGTTGCAAGGGCCCGGGCGCATAGACCGCACACCGGTTGCTGGCCAGGCCATACCTACTTCTTGGTACGAACGCTTCGAAGCTTCGCCTGAAGCATGCCCAGTGTTACACATGCCATTGTTTCCGTCGCACCCGCTGCCGCTTATCCTGACCCGAATAACGTGATGGTACGGACCCGGAAAGGCGGGGCCCCCACGCGCGGCCAACACCGCATCCCTCACGCGGGACCCCACACAATGCCAGCCGGCACCCTGAAGCAGTGAAGCCCCTGCGGGACCCCCTGCCTCGACCACACCACCAGCACAAGCACACGTCAGCAGTTCGTCACTGCATTTTGCGAGCCTACACGGCTACATCTTGTGAGCCTGTGGCCGCTAAACGCATAGAATGCTGCATTGGCGCACTATGTCGTTCCATGCGTCGTGTGCACACCCGATTCGGTGCCTGAACTGCTCCGTTCATCCACGCTGACCAACATTTAATCCCTCCCCTGAGCACAATCAGCACATACCGGTACAGTATATTCTAGCCACCCCTCGCAATAATGTGCCCGGCCTCCAGCGCCTGGGCGCTTCCGCCATGACGCGCCTGGTTGCGCCCAGCACGCCCCGGCCCTGTGCAGCCGCCAGTTAGTGTCCCGCCGTACCAGCTACTGCCACGTCCCCGTTCGGGCGTCAGCCGCAGTTGCCCCACCTCCGGGCATTCCGACATCTGCTGCGGCCTGCGGGTTCGCCACAAAGATGCGCACCGGGAATGTGAGCGGCGGGCGCTTGCGCCATTCCGGCTCCGCCCCTGCCCCGCCGATGTCCCCTTCCTGGTCCTCATCCTCGCTTGCCGGGGCTGGCCCCTTCCCTTCAACGTCCTCCGCACTGCCGCACTGCCGCACTGCCGCACTGCCACGCCGGCTGCTGCAGGTGGGCGGCAGCTGCTGGCGCCTGGCGGGCCGCTGCCCAGGATGCCCAGCACCTGCCGAGCGAGGGCGAAGTCCAGCGGCCGCTCGGCGAGTCGGCCTCCGCCGGGGTGGCTCGTCCGCACAACGGCAACACGTGGCTGCAGGGGAGGGTGCCTCCCCTACGTGGCTGGCCGCTGCGAGCATGCAGCCCGCCGCGCAACTGCGCAACTGCGCAAGGAGCGGAGGCCTGCCGGCCTGTCCCGTCACAGCGCGGACAATTTGATACCCGTAAGTCGCCATGGCTTCAAGTCTCGACTCTATTTATACTGGCTTTTGTATGCGTCGCAACTCGCAAGGCGCGTAGTATGCCTCAAGTCCTGTCGCCGCCTGGCCCCACACGTCTCATCACGCCCCCACCAGCCCCATCTTGGTGGTCGCGAGATTCCTGAAGAGCACTGGCAACTTTCACTCAGCTACGGTCCGACGTCCGGTCCGGTAATCCGAAAGGTGAAGTACGTGGGAAAAGAAGGAAATCCCGCACGTGTGCATGCACGGCTGCAAGGCTTTGACACAAAGCCTCACGCCGAAAGGCACGCGACTTCAAGGCCAGGCTCAATCGAGACGGAGCGGTGAAGGGGAGGGCCAGTCACCGAGCGCCTGGGGTTGAAGTATGGGGTTGAGGTGTTTGTGTGTGTGCGTGTGTGGGGGGGGGGGCGGAATCGCGGATTCAGCTGTCGATGTCTGCGATGCCCCGACGCACAGCAGCGCAAAGCCTAGATAAAGCAGCATTGGTACCAAAGTAATAGAGTCTTATCATTTTGTGGTACTGAGCTAGCAAGTTTCTTGAACGACGTTTCGCACGTTGCCGCTCCGAGTTCAAGCCCGACTGCTCAGCAGCGGCCTTCTGGTGCAGATCTGGATATGTGTAGGTCATGGCAAAGGTAACCGCTGCCGCGAGGGCTAAACTCGAGCGCCTGCTGGAGCCCGGTAGGGATGGCGCCGAGCAGAAGGACGTGTTCATATGCTGGTAAGCGATATCGTATACTGCGGCCGAACCGAACCAAAGAAAGCAATCTCATTATCATGCTGCCTGCAGGGACATTGAAAACGTGTCAGCACCGCCCACGCTTGCCGAGAGGTGCGTTGTCGTCTCAAGTCGTCGTTCCCTCGTCCGGCCCCCCCGCGGGTTTCTTCAATTCCCCAGTTCCCCCTATCCTCCCCTGCAACTGCACCAGGGCCATTTCCAACGCCTTCCAATACCTGCCGCGCCGCAAGCGTGCCGGCTTCATCACCGCCGTGAGCCCAGCCTCGCTGAGGGAGCTGCAGGGGCGCTACGGCCGGGGGCAGGTGGACTGCCTGGTGGGGGCGGTGGAGGTGCTGCTGGCGCCGGGTGGGGCCAAGAGCGGCTCCACGGACGCCAAGCTGCTGCAGGTGTGAAACCGCTGGCGCATGGCTAGCTGCCTCGACCCCTCTTACCCGGCTAGTCATGCGGCTAGTCATGCGGCCCATGCTCCCTCCCTTCACCCCTACCTCCTTCCACACCTTCCGCCAGCGCGTGCACGACTTCATCCAGCGCCAGTCCGCGGCGGGCGCCGCGCCCCGCAGCGTGCTGGTGCTGCTGACGGGCGACGACGACTTCACGGGCGCGGCCCGCGCCGCGCTGGACGCGGGCATGGAGCTGGAGCTGCTGCACCCGGGCGCCCGGCGCACCAGCACACACCTGCTGTGAGTACCGAGGTGCCCATCGAGTGATGGGTGCGGCCGGCGAGCTTGTTCTACAGATGGGCATGAGATCGCTTGCCTAGCACCCGATCAGCACCCGATTACCAGCATGCGAAATGCCTGGATGCAACAGCTGCCAAAGGCCCGACACATTCATTGTGTATAAACCCTCTGCAGTGCTGCGGTGGCCGGCCGCACCAACGCCTGGCACTCTGACTTCAACACGTTCCTGGAGTTCTGGGCGGCCAGTGGCGGCTGCCCGGCACACAACGGCGGCTGCGGCGGCGGCGCCGCTGCCGGCGCCAACCTTCAGACTCCCGCCGCCGCTGCAACGGCAGCTCACGCCGCCTCCCCGACCGCCCTGTCTGCCGCCGCCGCTGCCACCCGATCGCCCGAACCGCCGGCCGCGGTGGCGGAAGTGAACACGCCACCGCCGGCTGAAGGTGCCAGAGCGGGGGCAGATGCAGACACCCCAGCAAACACCGGCAGCCGCAGCGACAGCGGGCGCGAGTGTGGTGGCTCAGGCGGCGGCGGCGGTGGCAAGCGCAAGCGTGCGGAGGCTGAGGACAGCAACGACCAGGCGGCCGCGGCCGCGGCCCCGAGCGACAGCAGCAGCAGCAGCAGCAGCAGCAGCCGTTGCAGCCCCGAGCCAGGTGAGGCGGCGGCTGCAGCACATGAGGGGCACTTGGCGGCCCCTCAAGCCTCAGGCGCCGTCGCCCACTTCCGCCTCCTCCGGCTGAGCAGGCTGCGCGCGGTGCGGCGGGCAGACGACCCGGGCCGGGCGCTGGCGGCGGCGGGCGAGTGGCTGGAGGCGCAGCGGCGGGGCGGCGGCAGCGACCTGTTCCGCGGCCTGGAGCGCCTGTGAGTGTGGGTGTGTGCGGGGCTGGGAAGTGCACCAGCACACACCTGCTGTGAGTACCAAAGTGCGGATCGAGTGATGGGTGCGTCCGCTGAGCTTGTTCTACAGATGGGCATGAGACCGCTTGCCTAGCACCCGATCAGCACCCGATCATCGGTCATGCTGCTAGCCAAATTATCATCATGAGTTTATTCATGGCTCCGTTGTATTCACCGTACTCAGTGCTCTCGGTCTCCTCTGCAGGGCGGGCGAGTGCGGCTGTGAGATGGAGGTGGGCAGCAGCGCCGCCGCCGCCGGGGCCAGCGGTGACGGCAGCGGTGGCGGCGGCGGCGGCGGCACCGGCCGCGACTGCTGGCTGCGGCTCACCTGCAGGCCCGACGTGGGCGAGGATGCGGGGCACTGCCGCCGCGTCGCCAAGCGCGCGCGGTACCGGCTGCGGCAGGAGCTGGAGGAGGCGCTGCGGGCGGCGGCGGTAGAGCTGGCGGGGCGGGAGGGCGGCGCAGCAGCAGCAGCAGCAGCAGCAGGGGCGGCGGCGGGGAGTGGGGCGGGGATTGGGGCGGCGGCGGCGGCGGTAGGTGCGGTGGCGGACGAGGCAGCGGCGGCGGCGCTGGCCGCAGCGGGCAGCAATGATCCGTTGCGCCCGCCTGTCGCGACCGACGCAGCCAGCGACGCGCAGCTGCAGCTGGTGCAGCTGTCCGCGGTGCAAGACGCGGCTGACAAGGCAGCAGCCCTGCGGGCGGTGTGCGAGTGGCTGCTGGAGCACAGGGCAAACGGCACCAAGCGCTACCAGCAGCTGCACGGCCTGTGAGTGCCAGCTGCCCGTGGCAACCTTGGTCGGCTGCAAGCCGTCAATCACAGACACGGACAGATCAACGTCAGCACGAACGCATTCTTTTAGATCCCTTGTCGCCGGCTGTCACCACTCGGTATACGGTACTGCTGCCACCGCAGGGCCGCTGAATGGGGCTGCCAGCTGGAGGTGCCGCGCCGCCTGGGCCCCGACCCCTCGGCCGCCGCCCTGCGCCTCAGCCTGGTGGGCGTCGCCGCCGGCACCCCTCAAGCGGCACCCCTCCACCAGCCGCACCACACGCTGGCGGTCGCGCGCGCGCGGCTGCGCAACGTGCTGGACCTGATGTGGCGGCACGAGCACGAGCTGGAGGAGGAGGGGCCGCACAGCCCACACAGCAGAGGGCCGCACGGCCCTGCGAAGGTGGCTGGAGGTGGTGGTGGCAACGGCCGGCAGCAGCAGCAGCAGTGCGGCGGCGGCGGTGCAGCTGCCGCTCAGGGGGCTGCGGGGCCTGGACCGGGGGCGGGGGCGGGGGCGGGCGCCTCGGCCAAGGCCACGGGTACGTGCGACTACAGGGAACAACAGGCAGTGTGGCTGGCTCACCTGCCGGCCGTGGTGAGTGCAGCAAACCCGGCCGCGGCGTTGAAGGCGATGTGTGGCTGGCTGAAGAAGCAACGGGCCCGCGCCACCGCGTGCTACAAACGGCTGCAGGAGATGTGAGTGACAGGGTAGAGGGAGGAAGACGGGGCGCGACTGGGCGACTCGGCTCATGATTCAGCTTTCCAGAAACGCACCTTGAATCGCAACGAAGGGCTGCCGATACCGCCACCGGCCATCCGCCGTACAGGGCCTCGGAGTTTGGCTGTGCGCTGGAGATGTTCCTCCCCGGATGGGATCCTGTGCGGTCGGCCGTGATCCTCACGCTCGTCAACCCACATGCGGTTGCCCGCGCAAGCCCGGCGTCCGTGCTGCTGGCTGCTCACAAGCGCCTGCGAAGGGCGCTTAACCAGATGTGGCACAGCCCACACAGCAGAGGGCCGCACGGCCCTGCGAAGGTGGCTGGAGGTGGTGGTGGTGACGGCCGGCAGCAGCAGCAGCAGCAGCAGCAGTGCGGCGGCGGCGGTGCAGCTGCCGCTCAGGGGGCTGCGGGGCCTGGACCGGGGGCGGGGGCGGGGGCGCAAACTCTCGCGGGCGCCACGGCCAAGGCCACGGGTACGTGCGACTACAGGGAACGACAGGCAGTGTGGCTCGCTTACCTGCCGGCCGTGGTGACTGCAGCAAACCCGGCCGCGGCCTTGGAGGAGATGTGTGGCTGGCTGGAGGAGCAACGGGCCCGCGCCACCGCGTGCTACAAACGGCTGCAGGAGATGTGAGTGACGTGGTAGGACAGGGAGGAAGACGGGGCGCGACTGGGCGACTCGGCTCATGCTCCAGCTTTCCAGAAACGCATCTTGGGCCGCAACGAAAGAGCTGCCGATACCGCCACCGGCCATCCGCCGTACAGGGCCTCGGAGTTTGGCTGTGAGCTGGAGGTGTTCCTCTGCGGTGTGCGGTCGGCCGTGACCCTCACGCTCATCAACCCACACGCGGTTGCCCGCTCAAGCCATGTGTTCGTGCTGCTGGCTGCTCGCGAGCGCCTGCGCGGGGCGCTTAACCAGATGTGGCGTGAGGCAGAGAAGGCAGGCAAGGCACTGGCGCGGGCGGCCACAGCGGTGGATACCAGAGCTGGCGCGGGGCCCGGGGACGGCAGCGGCGGCGGCGGTCGCCTGCTGTGTGTCCTGCGGCGGCACTGCACGCCGCCGTCGCGAATCCCGTTGAACGGCCTCCACCTGGCCAGCCTGCCGGTGGTGAGGCGCGCGGCAGACAAGGTGGCGGCCATGCGGGCGGTGTGCGGCTGGCTTGAGGCGCAGCGCTGCGCCGGCAGTGCCGAGTACAATAAGCTGCGGCGGACGTAAGTTGCGCCAAGTTCACTTCTGAGCGACCACATCTGCCGCACTTTCAAGCACCTGACGCACCATGTGCCTGTGTTGCACACTTGCACAGGGTCATGGAACTGGGCCACACGCTGCGCGTGCCGCGGTTTCCCCCCACGGCCCGCTGCATGCCCGAGCCCATCCTCACGCTGAGGCGCGCGCGGCGCTTCAAGACCCCCAAGCACCTTAAGACCAGACGCGTCCACAGACTGGTCAGGGCATCGCTGAGTGAGATGGTGGCGCGCCACCTGCGGGAGCAGGAGGGGCGGGCGCGGTCGCGGCCAGTGCGCGGGTAGGCGGTGATCAGCGGCTTGGCGGCGTGGCGGCGGCGTGACCGCCCTCTGATGGCCACTTGTTGCTGGAGGGGGCAGGGGAGGGGAGGGCTCCGGCCGCCAGGGAGGCATGGGTGGTGCTTGGTGCCTTGTTGGGCATGTGCAGCTGCAGTGCCGCAGTGAGCTGGTGGGTCTACGTGAAGCATCATGCTGCGCAGCAGGAGTTGATGGAGTTGATGTGATCACCGGTTGATAGCGACGGGGCAATTGGATGGGAATGCTGACGATCTGGAATGAACACCCTGTTGGTCGTGTGAAGGCACTTGCTGTACTGCCGTGCTGCGTGTAGGTCTTCAACGTAAACATGTAGTTCTTCATTGGTACTGCCAAAACCAAAATGATTTACAGAATCGCAGCTCAGCCCTGCGCCGTCGGCAGCCACCGACGCGGACAATGGTTTTGAAACCATTAGGCGCTGCCCTCCCGCCGCACACTGCGCGCCCGCGGCGACTGCTGCGGCTGCTGCGCCGGCACCTCCAGCACTACCCACTCCCCAGCCTCCACTGCGCCAGGAGCCCCACCCTCCCCTCCAAACCCCTCCTCCTCCCCCGCCTCCTCCTCTTCCCCCTCCTCCCGCCTGAAGTCCGCCGCCCGGCCCGCCGCCGCCAGCACCGCGCCCGCGGCGAACAGCACCACGGCGCCGCCCAGGTAGGCGGTGGCGCCCGCCAGCGCCCGCCGCCAGCTGCCGGTGGCGTCGTGCAGCGCGCCCGCCACGGGCGGCGAGGGCACGTCGCCAATGAGGTGCTGCAGCAGGATGATGGACGCCTGCATGAGGGTGCATGAGGGTGCATGCGGGGTGCATGCGCATGTGCATATGTGCGTTGTGAGGCGGGCGGCACGTGGCATGCCTCATCAAGAACTCATGCGGCTGGCTGTCCGCTGCTGCCACCACTGCGCCCAAGCGCCTCCAGCTGCACGCCCCCAACAGCATGCACGCCCGCCCCCCGCCCCCCCCGCCATGCCAGGCACGCGTGTGCCTCTCCGCCGTTGTTTGCTTTATTCCAGCCGCCCGCTTAGGGGCGCGCTACCTTTCACGGTATGTCTCTATAAGCCAGCAAACGGGAACGCAGCCTCGGCGGAACACGGGGCATCGGCACTCCACAAAATTTGATACACACCATCCGATGAATGGGCCCCCCCACCCCCAGCCCCTCTCCCCTGCCCCTTGGGCCCAGCCCAGCCCACCCACACCCACCTGCGACAGCGGGCGCAGGTGCAGCGGCACGGTCCACATGGACAGCGCGTAGCTGGGCGCCTGGCTGCCGAACAGCGCCAGCAGCCCCAGCGCCAGCAGCACGCAGAACACTGAGGGGGGGCGGGGGCGGGCGGGGGGGGGGGCGGGCGGGCGGGCGCAGGTGTGTGAAAAGCAGGGAGGGGTGGGGGCAGGCAGGTTGGTAAGCAGGTAGGTAAACGGCAGCGCACAGGACTCCAGCGCTTCAGCCTGTAACTTAGCAGCAGCACCCAGGCCCCGCACCCCACCACGCCCTATTTGGGTGCTGCACCACCACTCACGCGGGTAGCTGGTGACGGCCATGAACGCCACCTCCAGCAGCAGCAGCGCCGCCGCGGTGGCGGCCGCCTGCAGCGCAAAGCCGTTGCGCAGCGAGGAGCCGGCGCGGTCCAGCGCCCAGCCTGGGGGGGGGTACGGGAGGGGTACGGGAGGGGGGGGGATGGGTGGAGGGCGCGAGGGAGGAGGAGGAAGGTGGGAGAGGAGCGGGCGAGTGAGCCCGCATGGCCGGATGCGGTGGCCCCCAGTTAAATCACGACTAGGAAAAGGAAGCGCTGACGTCTCGAGTGGATGTCCGCCCGAACTCAGCTCCACCGAAGCCGTCTCCGCCGTCACATTACACCCCGGCCCCGGCTCCTCGCCACGTCCACCTGTTTTCCACTCTCTCGCACCCGGCCCAGTTCGCAGTCTCCCCAGGCCCCCACGTGCGCGCACCCACCCACCTCCCGCCAGTGTGCCCACCACGCCCGACACCACCGTGATGGCGCCCAGCACCAGCTCCGGGCCCGAGCCGCTCAGGCTGGATCGAGGCGGGTGGGTGGGGGCAATTGCGTTTTGGGGAGTGGGGAGGGGTGGGGAAGAGGCGTGAAGGGAGTGAAGAGAACAGGCGGGTGGTCGAGGTGCACTGGGGACTGGGGAGGGCAGTGTGCAAGGCGGGCTCTGGCGAGCAGGCAGGAGTGTGGGAGGGGCGAGTGGGCGACGTCTGGCCGCGGCGGCGACACACAGGAGAGGGTACAGGCGCGCCGGGTACAGGAGCCGACACAGAAGCAAGCAAGACGGCGGTGACAGCCGTGCCGTTCCGTATCCGTGCTGTGCCGTGCCGTGCCGTGCCGTGCCGTGCCGTGGCGGTACTCACTTGAACGTCTCCTTGATGGCCTTGGGGCCCCTGCAGCGGGAAGCAAGCACCGCGGGAAGCAAGCACAGCGGGCGGCAGCGGTGGCAGTGGCGGGCCAGCCGCGGCGTCAGGCCGTCAGGCAAAGTGCTTTGAGGGCTGGGTGGGTGCGCAGCCGTGACGTGACGTGGCCCCCTGACGCACCCACAGCACGGTGCTTGATGCTGCACTGCGTACTTCAGCACTGTGCCCGGTGTCGGGGGTCGCGTGTCCATCCATACACACACGCACATGGCACACACACGCGCGCGCGCGCACACACACACACATTTGGTTTTGGTTAACACACACACACACACACACACATTGCGGGGAATCCTCTCCGTTTCCGTTTACCAACACACACACACACACACACACACACACACACACACACAAGAATAGCCATAGCAATGAGCCGCGGACATAGCGGCTGAATCTAGGGACCAGCAGGGTTGGGAAGGGTTGGGAGGGTCAAGGGGAGTGTGCGCCAGGGTTTCGGGTCAACGGAGCTGAGGGTGGGTTGGGTGCCGGAGCACCCCGGGCGTTTATCGGCCAAGACCGGCCTGGTAGTCTGACGCGTTTGTGGCCGCCCTTTGGCATAGTCTGCCCTGGCGTCGAGTGCTGGTTAGGTTGTTGTCGAGGCTGTGAAAGGCTGCGGGGTCGCTGGACTCAGCCCCGTAGCCACCTGTCGCTGTGCTGTTGCGTGCGGTGTGTCGTCTGTCCGGTGCTCGTGTTGCTGCGGTGCTGGCCCTCCAGCCTAGAGCTTTGTGAGCCCGCTGGGCCCTGCGTTGTAGTACCAGCAGTAACCCTTCTGAGGTTACTGGCGTGGTCCAGGTTGGTTGGAGCGTCCCCCCGGTGGACTCCAGAGCTTGGCTGCGCTCTGGGCAGGGGAGACGCGTGATAGCGGCAGCGTGTGGCCTAAATGCCTCGCTGTCGCTGGCTGTCCCGAGTACTCGCTCACGAGACTCGTCAGGCCGCCTGTAAACCCGTTGTTACACACACACACACACACACACACACACACACACACACACACACACACACACACACACACACACATACGCGCGCACGACCGCTCAAGCATTTGCATACACGGTGTGCGTTTGTTTCCTTCCTCGTGTTTCCTAAAACACACGTACGGTACACGCACCAGAAGGTCAGCATGCCCAGCACCCACTGCACCGGCGCGTAGCCAAAGTTGTTGAGGCACACCGCCGGGTAGCACAGCAGCGCGCGGCAGTCGGCGCAGCCGCCCCGCAGCCGCCCACCCGCGGCCGCCAGCCACCGCCCCGCCCGGCCGCCGCCCGCCGCCCCCACCGCTGCCGTGGAGCTCCCTGCGCCACAGCCGCCGCCTCTGTGTGTGCTACAGGTACCGCCGGGGCGCTCGGCGTCAGGCCGGTACTCGACGCCGTTCTCGCCGTCGTCATCATCAACCTGCGCTGCTGCTGCAGCCGCTGCCGAATGCGGGTGGTGCGGGTGCGGGCGGTGCGGCGGCACGTAGGCGCCGAGGGCCAGGGGCGCGTGCGGTGACACGTACGTGCTGCCGCCGTACGTGCCGCCGCCGCCGTGCGGGCTGCCGCCGCCATGCGCGCCGCATGCAGCACCACGCCCCGGCCGCGCGGGCGACGGCTGCAGCGGGTGCTGCGGCGGCGGCTGCTTGTGGCCACTGGTGGAGTGGGGGCCGCTGCTGGGGGCCGGTGGGGGCGTGTGCGTGGAAGACGATGACTCCATGCCCCCCGTCAGCGGCGTGCGCAGCTCGCTGCCACCTCCTCCTGTCCCGCCTCGTGCCCCACGCCCTGCAGCACCCGCTCCCGCTGCACCCGCTCCCGCCGCACCACCCGCTGCGACGTCCAGGGCGGAGGGCCGGTGCCGCAGCAGCGCGCCGTGGTGCGGGTCGCTGCCACTGGCACCGGCACCGGCACCGGCACTGGCAGTTGACGGGGCTGCAGCCGCACTGCCGCCGGCACCAGCCCCCACCGTGGCCATGGGCGGCCCCCCGGCCAGCGTCCCATAGCAGTAGCTGTGCTGCCGCTGCTGCTGCTCCTCCGTACCGGGCGGCCCGCCGTCAGCGTTGCCCCCAAAGGCAACGCCCGCCGCCCCGCTGCTGCCGATCCCGATGCGCCTGCCGCCCTCCTCCTGCTCCTCCTCGTCATCGCCACCAGCACCACCAACGGTACCGCCGCTGCTGGGCCCCGCCCCCGCCCCCGCGCCCATGTCCAGGTGCACGGGCGGCATGAGCAGGCAGAACAGCACCAGCGGCACCGCCAGGCCGGCCTGCGTGCAGCGCGTGTGCGTGCAGCATGGGTGTGGGTGCGGCATGGGTATGGGTGAGTTGCCCCGCCTACCAGCCTCACGCCCCCCACCCCCGGAGCCCCCTCTAGCCGCCCCCCTTACCAGCCCACCCCATATATACACACACACACACACACACACACACACGCACACACACACGCACACACACACGCACACACACACACATACACGCGCCTCCCACCTCCAGGAAGAAGGGCCCGCGCCAGCCGCCCAGCCCCGCCACCAGCGGCTCCGCCGCCACGAAGCCCGCCGCCACGCCCAGGGTGGGGAACACGCCCAGCACGCCGAACCACAGCGTCTTGGAGGCCGCAGGCGCCACGTCGTCCACGAACGTGAACGTCAGCGTCAGCAGCGGCGCCTCGCCTGGGCATCAGTGATGATGGGTGGTGGGGGCAGCGGGGCGGGTGGGAGGAGGTGGGTCGGCGGGGGTCCGCGGGGGTCGGAGGGGGGAGGGCGCTGGCAGGGAGGAGTGGCCGGGGTCTGGTCAGGTTCCTGACTGAGCACATGTGCATGGCAGTTGAAGCCCCATGGGGCGCTTATTGCTCGATCCAACACCAGGCGCCCGAGCCTGATCCCACAGGTAGCTAGCTAGTAGCTACCTAGCAGCCGGAAGCGCTGTGCTGCTGATGGCCGCTGTGTGCCGGCATACGCACACATACCTCCACGGCCCCAGTGCCCCCAACCACCCATCCATTCCAGCCGTACAGCACACAGCACGCACGCATGCGACGCACCGCAGCCCACGACGGTCCGCGCCACCACCAGCATGCCGTAGCTGCCCGCCGCGCCCGTCAGCACCGCGCCCGCCGCCCACACCGCCATGCCCACGCCCATGAGGCGGAAGGCGTTGCAGCTGCGCGCCGCCTCCGCAAAGCCAAAGCCGGCCACCACCAGCCCCAGCGCGTACAGCGCGGGCAGCAGCCCCAGCTGGAAGCCGGATAGGCCGAACGCCGCCTTGACGCCCTGCGGCTCGCCCGCGTCGTTGTCGCCCGTCACTGTCAGGAGTGGGGGCGGCGAGCGGCGGGAGGGGGGCGGGGGAGTTGTCAGGGGAAGTGAGCGTGCGTGGGGAAGAGGGTTGCCGGGCCGCGGCTGTGCCCTGCGGAGGGGGGTTGGTCGGGCCGGGGGCCGGGGCGCTATCAGGTATGGGAGCCCGACGTGGCTCCCGCGGTATCGCGATGCCTTGCACCGTTAAAGTAGTCATCAGCACGGCCCTGTCACCGCGCGTAGAGCCCCAGAAAACGCGGGACATCTTGAACTCTGACATGAACATCACCACACTTCCGGTCAATTCATACGCACCATAGTTACTCGCAAATATGCCAAGGTCCAGCCAGGTGAGCAAAAGCTGAACGCAAAAAAGCGCGAGAAGGCGTTTGGGCGTGTACCAGCGGGGCTGCTCTTTCGCAGGTGGCATTTGTACACAAAGAGTTTCATATGTAAGAAGGCTTTAAAAATAATCTTTCCAGCGTAAAACCGCTGAGTGCCTGACCGGACTGCCCACGCGCTGCGCAGACCGATTGCCGTACACGACACGGAGGAAAAGGGCGAGGAGAGGAAAGGGGACAGGTCGTGCTCTTGCCGCGGCATGGACGTGCTCTTGCGCGGGTCGGACACCGGGGCCCACCCAGGCATGTGGCGCGGAGCACATGTTCGCACGTCCTCCCGAGATGTCCTCCTCGCGGCTGAGGCCGCCCATACGGGAGTTGGGGCTCCTCGGAAGCGGCTCCGAGCTGCTGACTACGCACCATGGGACTTCAGGCTAGCCACCGGCATCGCCGGTGCGTAGGCGGCATTCTGTGCGGATAGCTGCGCAGCTGGATAAGTGGATCCAGTGCCGATGACAAGGGGCGCCAGCTTTGCACGCGAGTTACAAAACTTCGAATGATCAGTGCCGATGAAGAGAGTAAGAGCATCGAGCATTAAAAAAACAATCTGTTGAGAGAAAGAGAATTTCAACACGTGCCTGGATGCGTCGTCACACCAGGGAGGAAGCGGGTTAGCGGGGGTTAAGCGCCGTCCGTCCTGCGCCAGCAGGAATGCTCTTATGCTCCCCACGGGCGGGTGGCACAGTGGGCTCCCTTGCTCCCCCCAGCCCCAGCCCTGTGTGCGACATTCATCCATCAGCCCCAGCCCTGTGTGCGACATTCATGATCCACACATCCATCCATCACTAAGCTCCTCCTTTATTGCGCCGCTCCACATTCGGCATTCTGGGACGTTGCGCAGGCCGCACCCCTGCCCCGCGCCCTCAGTCCCTTATTGAAATAATAATAGTAGTAGCAGTACGGTACGTGGTGATCATCATCAATCAGCACGGGCCGCACAGGCCCCGCATCCGCCAGCCGCTGCTACCGCGAAGCCAGCGAGACGACAACAGGCGCACGTGCGTCCGCGCAATCACACATTCGCAGCGTCAGTGCATTCACGTATTGTCAATCATAAATAGGGCGCCCGACCTACGCACCCGCGCAGGGCCGGCACCACAAGGGCATTTCCGCACGCATGCATACAAAGGTCGGGGTAACATCCTTTCACGCCTGTCCGTATGCACAGATAGACAATGGAATCTCTCACGTCTCTCACAGCTGCCGGCCGCTACCAGCGCACCCGCCCGCCCGCCCGCCCGCCCGCCCGCCCGCCCGCCCGCCCGCCCCCCTCCCGCCGCCGCCACCGTCACTGCGCCACACGGGCGCAGTGCCACCCACACGGCCACACCGGCGCCGCGCCCGGGGGCAGTGGGGCAGCGGCCCAGTGCGCCGCGGCAGCCCCAATCAGAGGGCCGATGCCGGTGCACGCAGCGGGGTAGTAATATAGCGGTGGCGGCGCAGTGCAGTTCGGTGCAGTTCGGGCCCCAAAGCAGTACGCACGCGTGTCTTGCAGCAGTGTGCACGCACCTGGGGCAGTGCCGCCCACGCCACGAGTGCCCCGCCTGCCCCTAAACCCCCGCCGCGGCCCTCCCCAAAACTTCCTCAGTCGGCACCGTGGGACTTCTCGCCCCCAGTGCCCGAATTGCTTTCCGTCCTCAGCCAGCCACGTCCGTCCACCCCTCCCCTCTCGCTCACGCCGCGATGCCGCCCCCGCCGCTGCCGGTGCCGCCGGTGCGGCCTCCTGCGCTCGCCAGGCGAACAGGGCTGGCCGCGGGGCGGGCGGGCGCTGGCTGCCGCCCCCCCCTTCCGCCCCCCGCCGCTGCTGCTGTTGCTGCTTACTCTACCTCTCTCACAGCGAAGCGCTCACAGGCCCGAGGGCGAGGAGGCGTTGAAGCTGTTGGGCACGCCGCTGGCGTTGTAGCCGCCGCCGTAGCCGCCGCCGTACCCGCCGCTGTAGCCGCCGTTGGCGCCCGCTCCCAGCGTGGCGGCGGGCAGCGCGCGCGTGCCGCTCATGGCCACCGCGCCGCTGCCCATCCACGCCGCCACCTCGTCCGCCAGGCCCTGCATGGAGTCGGTCAGCGGGCCGCCCACCTGGCCGCCCAGCATGCCGCTCACGCCCACCACGCCGCGGCTGAGCTCCTCCAGCGGCGCCGTGGCCGCCGACACGCCCAGCTGCCCCGCCACCGTGGCCAGGCGGCCCAGCGCGCCGCCGGTGGACTCCACCGCGCCCGCCGCCAGCCGCGCCACCTCGGGCGGCAGGTCCACAAAGGCCTGGTGCAGCGGCCGCAGGTGGTCGCCCGGCAGCGTGCGCACCGTCAGGTCCAGCACCTCGCCCACGGAGGAGGAGCCCTGGGTGGGGGCGGTGGGTGTGTGGTAGAGTGGTGGAGTTGTGGGTGGGTGTGGGTGTGTGGGTGTTGGTGGTGTGTGGGTGGAGTTGTGGGTGGGTGTGGGTGTGTGGGTGTTGGTGGTGTGTGGGTGGAGTTGTGGGTGGAGGTAGGAGGTTGTGGGTGGGGAGGTGGGCAGGTGTAGCAAGAGGGAGATGGGTGCTTAAGGAGCGGCGCGCCAACAGTATCAGTCAGAGCGGAGCCAGTGTCGGACAATCGGGCGCGCACCAGGGCGCCCCACTGACACTTTGCACGGGTACTCCGGCTCACTCGCACACCCGTGCTCGCATCACTGGCAGCATCGCCCGCCCCCTCCCCCGCCCTTGCATCGCCCGCCCCCTCCCCCGCCCTTGCACCTATCCATTGGTTTCCCCGCCACGGCCCTGCCCTCTGCCCCCCGGCCCTTCATCCCGGCCCCACCCCTCCGGCCCCGTTTCCAAATACCCCCCCCCCCCCCACACACACACACGCACACACCGCCCCCCCCCCCCCACACACCTGCCCCATCCCCCCACCACCACACACACACACACACACACCCCACGCTCGCACGCGCCTGCAGCAGCTGCACCAGGTTGTTGGTGTCGTCCAGCGAGTCGTCCTTGAAGCGCAGCAGCATGTTGCGCGACACGCCGTAGTAGGTGCGCACCAGCATGCGCGTCTCCTCGGGCGTGGGCAGGAACTCGGCCTTGCCCGCCGCCGCGTCCAGGTACAGCGGCGCCAGCTGCTCCACCAGCGGCAGCACCTGGCGCACCAGGCTGGGGCTCAGGCCCTTGACCGTCTCGCTGATGGACTGAGAGGTCGTGGGGAGGGGCAAGGGGAGGGGCAAGGGGAGGGGAGGGGAGGGCGGCATGGCGGGAGGACGGAAGGGGTGGGGGAAGGGGGAGGGAGTGAGGTGGGGCCCATGAAGTTGGATGTGGAGGTGGATGGGAGGGCAGGTAGGTACGGCGAGGGGCAAGTTCGTCAGGCGGAACAGAGGTGCTTGCCTGTCTGCCTGCTCGGGTGCTTGCGAGGGAGCAAGGAAGAAAGAAAGGTGTGTGCGGCGGGAGGGATCATCTGGGCAGCCCAGACGCGGGGTGGCGGGGCCCCCTTCCAGCCCCCCCCTAGCCCCCTGGCCCCATGCTAACTGGCCTCCTGAGCGCCTAGCCCCCTCCAGGGCCCCCCTCCAGGCCCCCCCCAGCCCCCCCCCCCCCACACACCCTCCTCACCTCCACGGTGGTGCGCACGGGCGAGGCGGCGACCTGGTTGATGAGGGGCCCCAGCACGCGCGCGCTGGGCACGATGAGCGGGCTGAGCAGCGGGATGGTGTCGGCAGCGGGCCGGTTGTTGTAGCACATGAGCACGTTGCCGGCGCGCTGCAGGGATAGGGGAGGGGAGGGGGTTGAGACAGGGAAGGGGTTCAGAGGGTTGGGTGGGTGGGTGGGTGGGTCGGGGAGGAAGGGCGGAGAAGGGCGCGGGTGAGGAGAGTGGGGGCCGCAGAGGTTTATGGGAGAGGACAGGAGGGAAGGGCGCTGCAGACAAACAACAGGGCCAAGCAAGCATCATCAGTAGCATCAGCAACAACACAAGCGCGTGCCGTTCCACTCCCGTCCTGGCACACGCCCCGGCGCTGAGCGGCCCTGGTCCGCGCACTTGCGCGCCTTCTTAATTCTGCTGCTGTGCCTTCCCGCCCTATTCCGGCCCTGTTCCTGCGGCGTGTTGCCCTGTGTGTTCCCCTGCCCGCCCCAACTCGGGCAGCTACGGCTGCCGCCCCCAGGGGGGGCTCGCCACCCCCCCCTGGGGGCGGCAAACTACCGCGCGTCTCTCGCACCGCACGTCTCGCCGGCTCGCCGCCTTTTGTGCTTTTCCAGCCGCCCGCTTAGGGGCGCGCTACCTTTCACTCGACATACATACCGATTAATATACTCGCCAGCAAACGGGAACGCAGCCTTGGCGAACACGGCGCTGGAGCCACCGGTAATGTACCCGCTGTTCCGCTGGACATCGGCACTTCCTTATTGATTAAACACCATCCTATGGATGGCTACCCCCCCGATCGGAGACGCACGGCCCCTCGGCTGAGGTCACTCTCACTAGGAGAGACAAGTTAGGTCGCCAGAGCTCCAGCAATGGGGCCGGGTATTAGGGCGCCGGGCTTGGGAAGCGTCCGTGGGTTTGGGCCGGGACCGGGAGCTCCGGTTGCTTTTCGGGATTCGCCGAGGGCGAGGATGGGATATGTCCTCCACATTGACGGCGTTGATCGCTCTGCGCGCATGCGGGAGCTATCAACATAGGGCCGTTACGCTGTACTCCGGGCTTGGATGGGCGCGGGGGCTCCGGTTGCTTTTCGGGATTCGCCGAGGACGAGGATGGGATTTTCTATCCACATTGACGGTGTTGATCGCTCTGCGCGCATGCGGGGGCTATCAGCATAGTGCCGTTGCGCTGTCATCCGGGCTTGGGTGGGAGGGCGCGCGCGCGGCCGCACTGGGATGGGTCAATGTTGGCGAGGCTGGCTGTTGGACGGGATGGCGGGTGAGGTGGACGCGCGGAGGCTGGCCGGGCTTTGCCAAGGCAATTCACAGGGTGGGACTCCTGGGCCGGCGGCGCGTGGTGGTGGTGGGGGTGGTGGTGGGGGTGGATGCGTGTGGTGTGGTGGTGGGGGGGGGGGCGCGGGCGGGCGGGCAGGCGGGCGCGCACACCCGACCTTCCGCACCTGCCACCCAGGCTCTAGTTGTGCGTGTTGGGGTTGGCTTGGGATCCTCTCTCTTTGCGTGTGCCCATGTTACCTCGTCCCTCCCTCCTCTCCTGAGCGCCTACAGGCCCCGGACGCCCTCGTCTGCGTGAGGGCGCCCGGATTGGCAGGGTTGTGGGGAGCCGTACGCGGCCCGCACCCTGCCTCTCCTCTACCGGCTTCCCTCCTCCTCCTGTCCTGGCCCTTGTGTGGCCCCATCCCCATGCCTACTTATGTCTCCTGTTGCAGGCTGACGATTCTTTCTCTTTTGCCACCCAGGCTCGTGTACCTAGGATGCCCTTGTGCCTTTTTCGCTACCACGCTTTTTCGCTTACACCGTTTGCCCTTTCCCTTTCGCATGCCGCCGTCCCGCCCTGGCGCTGGTCCCCTGCCTGGCGCCCGGGCTCCGTTCCTGATTATTAGGTGGGTATCAAATTCGCGCGTCTAGCCTGCACTGCTCGTTAGCACGTGACGTTTGTTGGTGTGCGAGCCTGGGTGGCACTTGCGAAGGCGGCTGCCGTCAACCTTGCCCGAGACTGAAGTGGTAATCGCCTACTCAGTCAAAGGTTAAGTTTGGGTGGCTCGATGGGCAACGACTGGGAATTTTGGGTTCGGGACCGGGACTTCTCGGGTTGTGGGAATGTTTGCGAGTTTTCTCCTCATCCTTCTCCCATATTAGGCCACGCTCACCTCCTCGCTCTTATGCATTGGGTTTGGTTTAGTTTGGGCTGGTAACCACAACCCCCCCCCCCGCTGTACCACGGAGTCCAAGACTACTGAACCCAACAACCCCCCACACCCACCCATACACCCACAACCCCTCACCTGCACCGCGTAGCGCGCGCAGATGAGCAGCTGGATGAGCGAGCCCAGGCCGTGGCCCACGCCGTAGGTGGGCAGCGTGGCGGTGGCGGGGCCCAGCGCCCGCACCGCGCGGTCGAAGCGGAACTGCGCCTCGTCCGCGATGCGCAGGTGGTCGAACGAGGTGCTGCGGGAGGTAGCGGGAGGTAGCGGGGGGTGCCATCCATGGATGGTGTTTATCAAATGTTTGTGGGGGGGGGGTTCAGCGGGTGAGGCGGGGTAGCCGGTGGGGCGAGTGGTGGTGGTGGGTGGTGGCGGTGGGTGGGGTTGGACCAGGTGGCCCGGGCAGCGAGGTACGCTGAAGGTCCTGATGTGGCGCATCCCCCAATGGTCGCATCCCCCAATGGTCGCATCCCCTACTGAACTTCTTCAAAAGCCCCTGCCCTCCACTGCTGCCCCTTGCCCCTGCCCCTGCCCCTCCTGCATCACACGTCTTCGCCTCCTCGTTATAACTTGACATGCACGGAATCCCCCCGCCCGCCCGCCCGCCACCACCGCAAGTACTGTCTACATCCCTGCAAACCCTCTCCCCGCACCCCCTTCCCCCCCTGCCTGCCCTTTCCCCCCTGCCTGCCCCTCCTCCCCGGCTCCCCGCCTCCCCCCCCACCTGTAGGGCGTGGCGATGACCAGGATGTCGCGGTTGGCCAGCGCCTCCAGGAACAGCCGGTACGCCATCTGCAGGGGAGGGGGGCGGGGGGAGGGGGTTAGAAGGGAGAGTGACAGGGGTTGGGGCAGCCGCGGGCGCGAGTGGCTGAGTGGGTGGTGCATTCCAGTTCCCAAGTCAGTCAATGCACAGGGGGGGCGGGTTCCGGGGGTGGAGGTGCTGATGCTGGTGCTGGGGCCGCATGCGGCGGGGGCCAAGGCGTGGCGTACACACACACACACACACTCTCTCTCCCTCCCTCGCCCAGGAGAAACAGAGGCAGCAGCGGCAGAAGCGCCAGGCAGGAGCACAGAAGCGCCACCAATCAACCCCAGCCACCTGGCTGCCCAGCCACACCCCACCACCCCGTACGCAGTCACGCAAGCAGTCACGCAAACATGCATTCAGCCCGCCAGCCAGCCAGCCCGCCAGCCCACCTGCGGCGCGGCGCCCACAAAGGCCTCGCCCAGGAAGTGCGCGGTGGCGGCGGGCGTGCGGCCGCTGGGCGGGAACAGCACGTAGCAGCCCTCCACCTCGCGCCAGTCGTTGCGCTGGCCCGGCTGCGTGCTGTTGAAGGTTTGCTGCGGGGGGGGGGGGGCGGGGGGGGGGGGGGGGAGGAGGGCGGCAGGCCGGCAGGCCGGAAGGGGTGGTGGGAGGAGGTGCGGCGGAGGTACTGCAGTGGTCGGTCCCCAGGTCGCTACCCGTCGAGCAATGCGCCAGCAAGTCGCCCCGGCGCCGCCTACGGTACGGTAGGTGCCCCAAGCCCCTCCCCCCTCACAAAGCCCAGGAGCTCGGGAGCCGGGGGGCCAGGGACACACACACACACACACACACACACACACACACACACACACACACACGCACCTGGATCATGGACTCGATGTTGCTGAAGATGGCGGGCACGCCGCTCACGCCGCCGCCCGGGCCCCGGCTGGTGCTGGGCGCGCCGTTGACAGTGGAGCCGGGCGGGGGCTGGTACGTGGCGCGCACCGCCACGGCCGCGCCGCTGCGCCGCACCTGGCTGCGCACCCGGCCTGCGCGTCATTGAATGTATGCAACGCCACATATTACAGAGGCAAGAAGAGGCCGAGTAATCGACAATAAGGGGCATCCGCAGCGCGGCCGGCAGTCAATCAGTCCACGCGCATTGCCCGACCAGGAGTTACCGGCCGCGAGGGTTACCGGCCGCGACTGGGATTTGGCTGGCCAGTGTCGAATATCCAGGCTATAATGCAGACCTCATTCCGCATGCGGCGCGACTGGGCCTGGCGCCGCGGTGCCGGCACTGGGAGGGCCACATGCGGCCATTCGTCGCATGCCGAGCCCGAACAGAAGCAGCCCGGATTACCGTTAAGCTCCAGCGCTGTAGGCAGATACCTAGGTGAAATTTGACGCAAGCTGAAGCGACGCACGCTGGCTTCCAGCGGCCCCCGAGCGTTGTCGCTAACAAACGGGGCCACCCGGTGCTTCCACCGGTAAATGCGACCCCGCATACGCAGCCAGTGACACGTCTTAAGGCCCCAGGCCGAGGGTTGTGGCCAAAAACCTGCTGCGCAAGCTCGCCCGGGCGCTTCCGTCTCGGTGATGCAACCCAAACGGTAGCCGTATCGGTTCACTCACCAGCAGTCATGGGCTTAACCTCATGGGACGCCGTGCGGAGCGATGCCGGATTGGCCCTAACGTGCTGGTTAAGCAGCGACATTTGTCTCCCGAAGGTGGTGGGCGTCGAGGAGGAATCGGCAACACGAAGTTCTATTTAGCACCGTATATAAAGTAGATTGTGAAGACGCTGTCAAGTAAATGCACTCGAAATTGCCTCGCCTGGGGCCTTCTTGGCCACCATGCCCCGCATGCAGCGTCCCAAAGGAATTCTCGCAAGCATAGCCAAGGCCCAATTCAAGAAACTCGCTCTCCTTCCTCGTTTAATTGTTTTGCCCAGCAGTATTTAGGAGAAATGGCCACCGTCATGTTGAGCAAGCCTTGCGCCGTGCTGCTGGGCAATGCGTCTACGCGCAGGAGCCCCCTAGCATTCAGCTCAGGTGGGCATATTGAATATGTGTTGCAATAGTAGACAGAAGGAAAGACGGGGAGAACCAGTGCATGGAGCAGTTTGTGCCAGACGCTGCATCGCGGCACGCCATGGCTGGCGCTAAGAGAGTATGCACCAAACAGGATCCTCGACTCGCGCCCTGAGGGCGGTGGCCCCCCGCCCGGCTCCGGCTGGCCCCACGTCGTCTGGCCGGGCTGTGGCGCTGGTGGTGCGCGCGAGCAACGAGGAGAAGCAGGTCGTGTACAACAAGGAGTTTGGCTACTCGCGTAAGGACGTCATCCTCATCGGCGTGGGGCTCATCGCGCTTGGCTACGCGCTCTACTACGGGCTGCAAGCCGGGGGCATGGAGCCGGGCATGGCCGGCAACTGGGTGCAGCTCATCATCTTCATGGGCATTTGCGTGGGCTGGGTCTCCACCTACATCTTCCGCGTGGCTACCAAGGTGGGGGCGGTGGTGCGCTGTTGGGGCGCTGTTGGGGCGGCTTTCCGGCCTGCAGGGGCCCGGGGCGGGGGCGGGAGCCGGCACGCGAAGGGGGACAGCGGGGCGCCGATGGCAGTCACAGCCCCAGCCAGCGGGCTGTGGTACGCATGCGGTGGTGGATCGGCTAGTCTCCTTAATCTCCTAACCACCCCGGGAAGCGTGGCGCAGCCTTCCATGCTGTCCATTGTAGATGAGGGAGCGCCGGAACCCGGGTGCCTGGGGCCTGGGACCCCATGAGGGGCGGGGGGTTGTGGTTACCAGCCCAAACTGAACCAAACCCATGAGGGGCGGGGGGGGGGGTTTGGCCCGGGGCAAGGAGTGGGCGCATGTTGAAACACGTATGAGCTGCGTGGCGCGCATACCCGGAGGATAAGGCGGTTGGCAGCGGCTAAGAGCCGACGGTGCGGACACTGTCCGCCGGGGGCGCCAACACAACCAGCAGGCCAGCAGGCCAGCAAGGCAGCATGATGCTCCCAGGCCCGTGCTCGGCTGCGCAGCCACGCGGCACGGCCTTGTGGTCCGCTCGGCGGCGGCGGCGCGTTGCAGCTCCTCCGCATGTCGCCACTGGTCCGCAGCCGCTCGCCTGACTGGCCTGCGGTACCAAGCTCACCTCCCATCGCTTCTTCCGCCGCCCTGTGGCCCCCCCCCCCTCCGCCCCACTCCCGTTTCCGACTAACCGCATTCCCTTCAACGCCCCTCCCCCCACCCCACCCCGCGCAGCAAATGACGTACGTGAAGCAGCTGGAGCAGTACGAGGAGGCGGTGATGCGCAAGCGCGTGGAGGAGATGACGGAGGCGGAGCTGGAGCAGCTGGCCACCGAGGTGGACACCGACAAGCAGCGCAAGTCGGCGGCGCGCGGCGGCGCCCCGCAGCAGTAGGCAGTAGGCGGGCGGCCGGGCGGGCGGGCGGCAGGAAGTAGGCGGTGGGCTGTAAGCAATAGGGAAGGCAAGGGAGGTGGGGCTGCACAGGGGCCGGGGGCGAGGGTGGAGAGCAACAGTTGTATGCGGGGAAGCAGAGCATGGTGGGTTGGCAGTGATGGTGCTGGGTGGTAGTGGTGGTGTGGGGGGGGGGGGCGGGGTAGCCATCCATGGGATCGGTCAATTGGAAGAAAGGAGTGCCGATGACCAGGGAAGGGGAGGTGCGGGTTCACAGAGGCTGCATAGCATTTTTGCATGGAGTCGCATGCGTGTGCGTGTGGCTGCGATGCTGCGACCTCAGGGCATCACTTAAAGGCGCCTGGTGAGGATGTCAGGGTTGAGGTGTGGGAGGTGCAAGGCGAGGTGCAGTGCGGGCAGAGGCACCAGTGTGTAGGCCGCGCGGGCCTGGAGGACTGGTGTCCGCAACGGTAATTACGGGCTGTTTCACATATTCTCCGGCCACAAGTCGGGTGATACCGGCGGCACGGATGGCGCACATGGACCATGCACACTCATGTGTGGCGACGCAGTATGACGAGCGAGGTGCGGAGGAGCTGATCAATTTCTTTTAAGGACGACGAGATGCAGGTGGCACTGACTGCCAAGTGCCAACATGTGGGTGCTGCCCGGGAGTGGCTGTCACATGTATGCCCAGGCCACACCACGCCATGGGCGGGCCCCTCAGCGCCTTCATTCCCGCCTGCCTGATCACCACACAGAGCCTCAACCCCAGCTGCAACCCCCACTCAGCCGAGTCAGCTTCCCACGCTCCCCCCATCCTGTTGCACCCATGACTGCACCTTCTGTCGTGCCGAACGCCTGACTCTCTGCTGTGCGCGGCCTTGGGGCGCTCTCTGCCGTGCGGCCTCACGCGATGAGGCCCGTGTGGCCCATGTTGCTGCACGTTGAGCAAACGGCTGCTGGGCGTTAGTGACGCAGTCGTCCAGCCGCGTTGTTGCCACATGGGACGGATTTGAGCTAGCGACCCATGCCACCTGTATGTCTGCCCGTCAAGGACATCCATGGGGGGGGACAGACCGTGCACGAACCCCGCATATTTGGCGCAGCAGGTGGCCGCCGCGTGCCGCTACTACTACTGTACAAAGGCGGCTCACAAAGCGGCGGGCGGCCCCCGGCCTGTCCCTTCGCTACACAGAAGCAGGCCGGCGGCCGAGCCCACGGCCGCGGCTACCCACCCCTCTGCAGTGCTGGTAGGCGCGGGCGCCCTCAGCCTTGGCAGCGCCAGCGGTGCCAGTGGCGGCGGCGCCGCGGCGGCGGCCACTGGCGACTGGCTGACTGGCCACAGCATCTCCTTGCATGGCACTGCGCCTGCCTGCCCCATCCCTTTTATGACCACATAGCCCGCGCCCACATGAAGCCCATTCAAAGAGTCTAGTTGATGTGTATGATGGCATCTGCGAGGTTGCAGGGTGCACCCGTACCGCCGGGAGGTTTGGCGCTTGGAGGGCCTGTTCGCACCTGCATGCGATGACCTGGGCCGCGGATTGTCGGGCATGGCGGCCACCAGGGGCGGCTTTAGCCAGACACGCGGGCCGTCGCAGGCACGGTGGTTGCAGGTGGTTGCCAGGGGAGGTGTGTGTGCAACTCGGGCGGCACGCCCTTGACCGCGGGACCGCACCCTGATCACCCCTGAGTAGTCTGGCTGTCTGGGTCGCCGAGCCGCCTTGTGCGCGGTTCCTTTGCTCCAGTTAGGTGTTTGAGGCAAGCGAATGTCACGTTACGGACATGCGCTAAATTGCGAAACGTGGACTGTGCCACCGCGGGCACGGCTCTAATGAGCCCCGGTGCCGGCGTGCACGGCCTCCGCCCAATTTCCTACTGCTGCAGCCCTGTTCTCACAGCTGTATGGCTTTAGCTTTGCTCCATGTCGCAACTGGGGGGGGGCGCTGGGGCCCGGAGCGCTGGGCACATAGCACATGCCATGCCAAAGCGATGCGCGGCGCAGTTGTGGTGCAGTGGACTAGTCCGTACTGTGCAGGCGGCAGGCCACGTGTCTGTGACAGGGGACAACATGGCTGCTTGTGCCGGCCTGCCGGGCAGCCGGGCCTGCGGTACAGGTTGTGCCGGGGCGTGGCTGAGGACAGGCGGCTGCAGCGGCGGGGGACACAGTACTCGCGACATTTGCGGTGACGGCAAGCCCGGCAGACACACAGGGGACCCCTGCACTGACTAGCCTGGGAGATTGCGCAGGACCTGGCAGGACATGCACGCTGCCCCAGGGAGAGGGAGAGGGGGGGGGGGGAGTCGGGGAGAGGTATGCTTGCTGTGTCTGGTGAGTGCCCCCCCCCTTATCGTTGTGGCATGCGCGCAAGAAGCCTTGTTGACATGCCACGCACACTGATTTTGATAATTTCGCGCGAGTTGTGATCACAGATTTCCCAGGCCCTACATAATACTCGTTCTCTCTGCCGGTGGTGTAGCAGACAGTAAATTCCCTCACGATGTCCAGACCGGCGTTAATCGCACAGCCGACAGCATCAACAGCACCAAGCTGCAGCCCTAGATGCTATGCCTCTCAGCAAATGGTGAGTGCACAACATTGTGCGCGCAGAGCGACCATGTTGCTGAGACCTTGGCCTCTAAAGTGCGACCGCGCGCCACCCAAATTGCAGCGATGCAATCAAAGTGAAGTCGGCGTGTTGTTACAGGTCTCGGGTCTGAAGCGGTCTGTGCTGCGGGCGCGTGGCGTCGCGGCAGTTCGCTGCACGGCAACGCCCCGCTCCGACGGCAACGGGCCCCACAACGGGCCCCACGCATGCGCCCCACACGTCTCTGCGGAGCGTGGCAGTGCCCATCCATGGCGTCGGGCGTTGTCGCTCGCGGTTGCTGGGGGGCTCAGTTTACAGGTGTGTCGCGGGGACCTGCACGGTTGTGTGGGTGCGGGTGCGGGTGCGGGTGCGGGTGCGGGTGCGGGTGCGGGTGCGGGTGCGGCTGCGGGTGCGGGTGCGGGTGCGGGTGCGGGTGCGGGTGCGGGGTTGCCGTGTTCGGAGCCGGACGACTGTCCTTCCACGAATTCACCCTGGGGGCAGCAGGGGAAACGCGGCGGGGCACTTCACGCTTCACCTGATGGGGACCGTTCGGGGGCGACGATTGCCTCCTGAGTGCCGCCTGAGCGCCTGCGCACCGTGGGTCAGGGGTCCGTGCTGCCCTGCTGCCTCCTGTGTGTTCGCCTGGATTTAACCATGGCCTTCTCCCCCGCATCTCTGTCCCCTCCCCTCCGCCTGCAGTTGCTGCTGCTAGCGCCTTCTGCCTCCCTAGCTGCGCTTGCGCCTGCGGAGCCGGACATAGACACATTTGAGAATGTGCCCAGCCAGCTCAGCGCGCAGGGTGGGTGGGTGGGTGGGTGGGTGGGTGCGGGCATGGTTACAGAGGGCGGGGTGGCGCAGTGTGGATGCGAAGGTTGCGGCGGGACAGGGACAGGCAGCCTCACAGCCAGGCATGCAGGCAGGCACACGTAGGGCCATGGCAGCAGGGCGTGATGCGCGCTGCTGCTGCGCGGACGTGCCGCACTAGCCGGCAGTAGCAAACGCAGTCAGGTGCAGCAGTGGCAGCAGTGCGGGTTGGAGGCAGGCATGGCCAGGGCGCGGCACGGCGGCCAGTGAACAGGCGGCCGCGGCGACGGCGGCGGCGGCACCCACGCACGTGCCTTTTCCAATTTTCCTCCTCGCCTTCCCCCACCCCCGGTTTCTGGAGTATACGGTACTACGACACGCCGATGATGGTCTCGTGTTGTTCCCACTGCTGCTGTGTGTCGAGGCAGGCGAGGTCAAGGACGTGCCGCTGAGCAGTGTAGTGAGTGGGCCCAAGAAGAAGGAGATTGAGAGCTGCACGCGCAAGTGCGTGCCCACGTGCGCACGAGGGGGAGACGGTGAGTGGGCCGCCGGGCGCGGTGGGGCGGCGCGGACGATGCGAGCCCTGCAGGCAGGGGCGCAGGCAGGGCCCTTGTGCGTAGCGGCAGTGAGCGGGCCAGGGGTGTAGCCATGGACCAGATGAGGTTGACCGCGGGGCACACCCCAAACTCCGCGCTGCCCCCGCTAATGCTACTCCTTTCCTCGCACCCCTACCCCTGCCCCCGCCCCCCTCCCCAACGCCCCGCGTCCTTCCCACCAGGCGCGCCCGGGCTGGGACCCATCTCGGTGCGCAAGGAGATCGTGGTGTTCAAGGAGGGCTTCCGCTCGCGGCAGTACTGCCTCAGCGAGTGCGCGCAGGTACGGGGGTACGGGGTACGGGGTACGGGGCGGAGGCTTTGGGGGTTACCTGGGGTTTGAGAATTGCCTGCGTGCGTGATGGCCGGCGGGTGGACCGGGGGGGGGTATTGTTTCCAGCCCAATGGGGGATGACGGCTCGGCCTAGCCCTAGCCAGCATACCGCACCTCACTGCGAAATGGTACACACAGCGGTGCAGCCGCTCCTGCCGCTGCTACAGCCGCTGCTAGAGCTGCCTGCCGACCATACTCTGTGCACCATGTGACCGCTGCACCCTCGGCGCCCGCTCCATACACGTCACCTTCACAGCACTTCACAGCCTGCCCGTCGCTCACGTGTCGTGCCCCTTACCTTACCCCTGTGTCACGCACACGCACACGTGCCTCACACACAGGTATGTGCGCTGTCGTACGACCGCGACAAGGCCGTGCTGCTGGCGCCGCAGATTGAGGCGGCGGCGGCGCGGGCAGGGCTTCAGCAGCAGCCCTCTTCGTCGCCACCAGCAGGGGCAGCAGCAACGGCGTCAGGGACAGCGGTGTCAGAGGTGCAGGGGGGCTCCCGATAGATGTTGGGGGCGCCCGCGCTAAGCAGTGGCTACCATCCAAAGCGTTGTGGGTGCTGTTGATACGGTAATCGACAGACAACCTAGCAGATGGTCACTTTGACTGGGGGCCCTTGCTTGGGCTGATGGTGGTGGCGGATTTTGTTGGCGCATGCAAATTGCGGAACGTGTGCATGAGGAACACTGGCAAGGATCTCAGGCGCAAGGATCTCAGGCGCGAACTCAAGCGTCAACTCGCATGGCGTGCTGAAGGAGTG